>JAIUZE010019163.1:0-14625 GCA_022085475.1 Heliosperma pusillum
TTTGTATGCTTGTTCTATCTACCGCTTAAGTGGATCATTGTGTTCCCTAGCAAGAAGTATACTCTCCCGACGATTTTCAGATTACAACCTAATTGAAGTGTATTTCTTCTTCATCTATGAATTCTCTCGTCCTTATTGTATTATGCTCTCTTCCTTCTATTTAGGTGCGTCTTTCTCTTCCATTTTGTTTGCCTCTTGGAAATTACTCTTGATAGTTTCCTCCATCTTACCATTGGTATCCTTACCTTCCTCTTGTAACATTTTTGTGGATGTCATACCCATTTATTGGTGGTATATTATACTTGGTCGGAAGAACTTGAAATTTTGTGGAATATTAGTGTTGTTAGAATGAATTTGTGATTTGAGGAAAATGGTGTAGATCTAAATTCACCCTATATTGATGATTGGTTGTAACTCTAAGGAAAGGTAGTAAGATACGTTTGATGATTTTAATGCTTGATGCTTGCCATGACTAATGTGTAGATAGTTCATGGTATTTGATGGTGTAAGGTTGAATGAGTTGGCTAGGACTTCTTAACCCATTAGTGATTTAATCTTTTGAACTTAGGAGTTTAGTAATATTAGAGTGTCTTGAGGATCATATCTAAATTGGAGCTAGTTGTTCTAAGTGAGAATATTTGGATGATACCTTGAGGTGTAAAATGCTTTTGAGACTAGGTGACGTCTTGTGGTTTCCTATTGTGTGTTTGTGAGTATAGGCTTGGTGGAAAAGCATTTGGCTATAGTTCTGGGATTTAAAGATATGATCTTATCTTGTGGTATCGGAGACTCGTTTGAAGTAGTAAGGTTTCGGTAAGTTGAACCATATTACTTGAGAATTATGATGTGAGTTATGATGGAAATACCTTGGGATGTTAATGATGATGTTTGACTTGAGGTCGTACTTTGTTAATAATGAACTCGTGGGCTATATGATGTTGATAATGACGTTTTGTTCGGTGTTCTACTTTGTGGCCTTAGAAGTTGAAAAGAGATTAGTATGGAGAATTCCTTATGGGTTCTTCGGTTTTTGAAACCTTTGGGAATGTTTCAAATTATGGAGTTGAGAGAATGTTACTATGCTTGAGTTGCAATTCCGCAATTGGGAATCCGTGTTATATGAAAGGGTGGATGAATTGGGTTGTAGTCGATTTATCAAATCTAGGTGTACCTTACTTTGATGATTGTACGTGGTACGATGGTCCCTTGTAAGAGACCTTTGTTTGGGATGAGTTACTTTACTATCACCCTAAGTCTGAGAGGAGAAACTTTGTGGATTAAATCTTAAACCCTTACTCGTGCCATCATTCCTTTTCATTTCCATTCTTGAATGTTTTTGTCAAGATTGATCTTTAAGAAATTACAAGCTCGTACTGTCTTTCTTACTCAGATATCTTCATAACTCTACTATCTGCTTTGTCTCTTCCTCAACCTCGTTTTCCTTTTTCGCCTTCGCCTTTTTCATGTTATCATAGTCTTTAGTGACGCTTCCTAATGTTCCTTGTATCATGTTCTTTTATCCCTACTCTCTTGAGAGGTAGTTTTCTTATTAGCTAACGTAAGGATTAGTAGGTGTGTTTTAAAGAAGTTTCCAATATGGTACCTACCGTCCTATTAAGCAAGTTTCATGTTTAGATGATTATAATGATTTGAGGATAAACTTAGGATGAAACTCTCCTAGTGGTTTTAGACTATGAAAGCTTAATGTTGCAATATCGTTTTGAGGATCGAAATAATCATAATGATAGTTGGTAGTTGTGGTTAAAAATTTAGGTCTTTAAGTGTTTCTTGGGAAATTGGGTCTTTAAATTTTGGACCCTACTAAACGGAAATAATTACCAATTGTGGCATTTGGATTGGGCATGACCAAACGTGAGGAATATGTCATAAAGCGAAAACCGATGTCATTGAGAGTTGAAAGGCGCTCAATAATTGATTTAAACGGTCGCATTGCCCTATATTGGCAAAAGTTAAGGTGAAAGGAGATTGCGTGACTATCCTTTTGAGATTGTGTTTAACTTGTTGATTATGATGAAGGTTCTTTGTTTAATTGTTTTAGGTATGGTTTTGGGATAAATTGGATCAAAGGATTTCATGGTAAGTCTCTTTTACTTTGTGGTTGTTAGCGATCATGTTTCCCTAGATATAAATATTTTGTTGGTGGTTTCTAATAAGAGTTTTGATGGAGCTAAGAAGATTAGAGTACGCAATGAATTTTCATGTGGGTGGTTAGTTGTGGAGTCTACCGTGCCGATGGACCTCAGTAGATTCTAATTGGATTTGAATAATTGGGATTTGTTACTCGAAGTTTCATGATTTTGAAGTATTTTTGTAGGAATTCTGATGATTGTAAATGATGAGTTGCAAAATGGGTAAATTGTATTCTCTTGAGGATTTGGTTTATTAGTAGAGTAAGTGATGTCGAATTCTTGTAAATCTTCCTGCCGACTTCATCGTGATTCTTCATATCCCTAAGAGTTCGATTTGTTTCGTTTTTGCGTGTTTTGTATATATTTTGTTATCGTGATTTGTCAACTTTATGTTCGAGTCGCTCTATGTACGTGTAATGTCGTGTTATTTGATTTTATCTTTGATAAAACTTTCAAATTTCCATATTATATTTCTAATTCAACGTTTCAAAGAAGTCTAAAGATGGTTTGTGTTCCCTCTTTTTGGAGAAAATGGATTTCTTTTACTTTTATATGTGGATTTTGCGTTTGGTTGGATGTTTGCACTTGTTATTGGAGACGTCTGATAACTAGTCCTACACTTACTAACGTTTGTTTGATTTTCGATTTCACTATTTCGACATTGTTTTGATTTTTGGATAATTAGAGTTCTCGTTCGCGACGGGCACTCTTGTGATTCGTAAATAAAGTTTCGCTCTTATGAAAAATTTCCTTAAACTGTTTCGAGAAGAACCTCGTTTCATAAATATTTTCCCTTATAAAAGTTTTCGTATTAATTTTGAAAACTGATTCTTATCCTTGATACTTTAGTTTTCTATTCGCAAGTTTCGAGGACGAAACTTTTTAAAAGGAAGGGTGATTGTAACACCCGGAAATGTACCCTATTTTTCTAGTGAAAATATTTTACGGATACTTTTCAGTAATTTTAAGTTTTAGTTTAGAATTTATTGTTCCGAGTCGATTTAGAATTTCCGAGTTCGTATTTGGAATTTCCGCGAGATTCCATGAGAATCCCGTCTTAAGGCGAGTTTGACTTTTCTTGACTTTTAAGTTGTCTTTGACTTTTCTTGACTTTTAAGTCGTCTTTGACTTTTCTTGACTTTTGAGCCGTCTTTGACTTTTGTTGAATTTTTCCTTATACATATCATACTACCACTTAACCTATTTCATTCATTCAACACAATTTCACTTACTTCATCACTAAGAAACCCAAAATCCTTTCTTCCATAATCTTTCCAAGCTTAGATTCATCGTATCTCCTTCTTTTCTTATTGGAATTCACGTAAGTTCGTCTCATTTTTCCCCTCTTACCTTCCTCTATCCGTATTGGTAATAAAATTACCGTCTTTCTCGCTTTTTAAATTATCCGTCTTTCTCAAGGTGAAATATATTTATCTTTTATTACCTAATTGTAGGTGGAGACCACTAGGAAGGGCTTAGTAACGATTTAAAGCCGCGTTATAAAGGAACGTGAAGGGGTTACTCGGTACATTTACCTGTTTGGCATGCTTTATATGTTAGAAATCGTATTTAGAATACGATTAGAAGCTTAGGAATCATGTTATGATTTATCATTGTTGTTATTTGATGATTGTTGATGATGAATATTGATTGTTGATAATTATTAGAAGTGAATTAGGAGAATTGAAAATGATAGAAATGGTGTTGTTGTTCTCGGGTGGAATGGTGTTCCTGGCCGAAGGACCGGCTGCCGGTCTAGTGGCTGGCTGGGATTTCACTGCACCGACTCTTTTTCGTAGAATGATCATATCTCCTTCGTTACTTGCTTGTTTTGGTCTTGTGACCATTCGTTCGAACCGTAATAGAATAAGCTATCACCTCGACTTGGAATTTCTGAATTCCCATATCTAAAACTCTAGTTATGACCGTTTGAAGTGGACCCTTGTTTTAGTTAGTTTCCAAACTTGTGTTTTGTGTGTAGTTGTGCTCCGAGCCGGGGTACCGGCCGCCTCCCTCTACACCGGCCTGGAACACGGCTGTATTTTTCTTATAAAATCTCTAAAACTCGTAATTCATATTAGTTCGCATGATTCGTTTATCGTATAATTTTACGTAGTGACTTATAATATTCATGTTTTGGATATATGATATTTCTTTCGCTTGTATCACATGTTTTGTGACGGTTTTTGGTATGTCCCCCTTTGAGTTGGTTTTTACAAATGTTATGGTTTGAGCACTATTTTGTCTTGTGCTTTGTACTCTCATTCCCTTGGCTACCTTCTCGTTCGTAAGGCTGGAATGTCGGAACGGAGAGTTATTCTACTGCTTAATTGCATGTGTAGTGGGTATACGACGACGTTGTTGGGAGTTGAATGCAATGCGTTGATCGACCCGGCCGTCAAATGATGTGTACTTGCAAGGTGGTGTTATTTGCATGTAGCGTACCGCTTGTTATGAGGCTTGAGCTCTTTTCCGCCTCTTTCGTGAATTGATCTACCGAATTTGGGGTACTCGGCATATATATTGTAAGACCGAGTCTAGGATGCGAAAAAACGGGTCTCTTATCGAATGTCGAAATCGCCCAAAAAAACGTGATTCCGAGGATCCTGCCAGGTTTAGCTAGGACCGTTATTATTATCGTCGTGCTACCAGGAGGAAATTAGTCTACCATATTACGAAAATGTGATCGTGTATGAGTTCAGGGAAATGTGATCTCGTGGATGCCTGTTAATCATACTTGCAATGTACACGATGATAGTGCGTTTCATTTACCGTGAGAGATCTCGTCGTGTCGTCGTCTTTGAATGCGTGATTTCATGATATTATTCATGGTCATTGCGTGATTGGACACCGTCAATGTATTGGTTCGTGAATGGATGATAATATGTTGGATTTATTGTGATCATCGCATGACTTGGCTTGGTTTGTTTGTCGAGTCTCAATCTTATCAAACTTATACCGCTAACGGTGAGATGCAAGCCCTAGTGAGCGTATTCGTTTGCCTAAGAGTGTCTTTCCCGAGTCTTTGAAAACATGATGGATTCGGATTTGTATTCATATGGCTTTATCATATCTATAGAATTGCCTATCTATTCTTATCGTATCTCACATGTATATCTATATATGCATGATTCTACTTTGGTATTTCCTTCTATGTACGTTTGATGTGATATGGCTGGGAGAACCCGGAGTTACTCCCCACTGACTGTGGCATTCATGTTTTTCATGGATGAACAGGTTGCTTGCTTGGATGACTTTTTGGATATGACATTTTGGGGTTCGGGTGTGAGCTAGCGGGCGTTGTCCCTGGAAGTTCACCTCTAGACGATTTAGCTAGTTTTGTTAAACACTTGTTCTTTGCTAACATTTTAAGAGACCCCGTCTCTTTGTTGTATTTTCCGCATTTAGTTTGTAATATTTTGACACTCCTCGTTTTATTTAACTTGCATGTATAAAGGTTTTTAAAACTACCTATTTCCGCTATATAATTCACATGCTTGTATGTTTTATAATTCCGCATTCGCGAGGGTTGTCACACCATGAATGCACAATTCCTCATAATAAAACGAAACATCAGCTTATAAAAACTACAAAATGAGAAATGTAAGATGGAAATGATCTTTTCTTTTTGTTTTTTTTTCGAATTTTTTTTTTTTTAAAAACTAAAAAGAAACTAAGAAAACTAAAAAGAAATAAACTAAAAAGCAAACTAAAAATCTAAATGCAATCCTAAATGCAGTTCCTAAATGCAAATCCTCCCCCAAGCTAAAAGTTCACATTGTCCTCAATGTGCATGCAATTATAACAGAAACAAACTGAAAAACGGTTGACAGCACATGGAACAGAGAAACGATATGAAATTCTAATGGGAAAAAGGCAAAATAAAACTAAAAATGTGAAAAATAAAGAAAAGGTATAAAATTCTTACAAAATGACCAGCCTCCCCCAAGCTAGTATAAACAAGGGGAGCTCATCATCAAATCACAAAGGCCACCAGCTACGGCCTCTCCTCTCAGAAGGAGGTGGCTTGGATTCGAATCCAGAAGCATCTGCATAGTGGGTATCATCTGAAGAATGATAACTACCACGAGAAGGAAAGATCCCGGTTGGGTTGCTGGCTCCAAAGGTCTGATACTCCTCCACTTGGTGATCAAAAAAATCACCTCCATACCCTCCAAACCTCTCTACGCCATAGTCGGTTCCACAATAATCCGGTCCGATTCGCGGCACACCTACACCATAAGCACCACCATACCTCCCCTCGGGCCAAGTATAAAAAGACGGGTGGGGGCCCTCGGGTCTAATCACACCTTGCCTAGCAAAGTGGTCATATATGGGGTGCAAAGCAAGCTGTTGGTCGGACTGAATCCTATTGACAGACAATGTTAAAGCTTCAAACATGGCGGCTACATCGCCCTCAGCATTGGTCGAGTGAGAGGATGATCCAACCTCAGGGCGGCTGGATCTAAGCTGAACAGGGGGGTCAATGGGAGTAATATCCCCAACAGAAAGGTAGTAGGTAGGTCGAGGTAAGATAGACTCACCCTCTTGAAGTGGAGGTCGCTGCCGAAGAATTGGAATTTGCTCTTCCTCGTCGGTCAACTTGACCGAGTCACGGCCAGCAATCCTCCAAATCATATGGGGGTGAGAAGCACGAAACCAGTTGAGCTGAACAAAGTATGCATAATCTAACCCATTTCCCATCTCGGTGAGAGGTGTAGTCAATGCCTGAAGGTCGGTGGTGGCTTGGTTAAAGCCACAAACTCCCATAGCTAAGTGAGTGATAAGACCTCCATAGACAATGGCTGTGTTCTTAGGATTAACAGCTTTGGTCAACTGAACAGCAAAATGATACGGTATACTAACAGACCATGGTACATCACCATCCACATTCAAAAATCCTCCTAACATTTCTAACTCTACTCGTCTCACCAAATGAGGTTCAGCACGACCCAAAAAGGTCCATCCCATGAATCTTTGCCAGATTCTAATGGCGGGATGATGTATATGTTGGTGTGGGACATGGTCCCAACGAGAGACAGGGTAAGTCGAAATAGCACTCCAAAGCAGGCTAACATCAAAGCCTTCCGGAGGTGAGATAACAGTGTTTGCAGTGGTGAGACCAAAATAACTAGCAAAGTTCTCCAAGTTCATACTATAATCATCGTTGAACAAACGAAACCGAACTTGGGGCATAGTGTTTCTATTTCTAGACCGATGCAACTCGAATGAGCTCAAACATTCAAGAGTTAATTGGGGGAAAGTCTCATAGCTAAAGTTCATGCTAGCACTCATACTTAGACCCCTAAACAACACTTTAACATGCTCAAAAAGTTTCATATGCCTTAAAGAAGAAACATTGAGGAACTTGGTAGCCCTCATACCTTTGCTTTTAAGTACGCACCATTTTTGCCATTGCGCATGTGAGCTAAATTGTACATCCGGGAAGCTAGGATCATACATAGCATTCCCTTGATTTTCGGGTTGTTCATTAGCATCAAGCATATCAATATCCTCCTCTTGTGCTCTACTACTCTCTCCTTGAGTGGAGGTTCTTGCCCTCTTTGATTTCCTTAGTAAAGGTGCCATTTTCTACAAATAACTAGTATTAAAACACTTCATTTGTAAACACAATTTGATAGTCATAAGTGTTATAATACTTAGATTTAAGCACAAATTCAAGTATAGTGACCTTAGTAAAACATTGTCATGCTATCTTTTAAGCACAAATGGATGTTATAAGCATAGCAATATGTTAATTAGGTGAGAAACATATACTTGAATGAATTTGGCTACTACCTAAAGGTACCAATGCTAACTTAACATGACAAGATCATAAGTGCATAGTATAAAGCATGAATTCAAGCATGATACTATCACTTAAACAAAAGTTCTTAGCATAAAGTAAAGATGAGCATCCAAATTAGCAAATAAACATCCAAATCAAAGTAATCATCCTAATTAATCACTAGAATTCACTCTATAGCATGTAAGAATCATTAGCAATCCAATTTAAACAAGTTTTGCAATCAAAATCAAGAACCCCCAAATTGGAGTTAGGGTTTGTTTATGTTGGATTTCTGAAAAATATAGAGAGATTTAAGTAACTAAAGTAGAAATAACTTACTTGATGATGATTAGTAGTTGCCCTTGATGAACTATAGGAACAAATTTTGCAAGAATAGTGTGACACCCTCAAATTTGCGGAAAGAAAAAATAATAATTTAAATACATAACGAAGGGTGTCATAAATAAAAAGGTTCATAACAAAAGCAAATTAATATTATACATAAGAATTATACAAGACGGGAGACATATCTCCCGTATAAATACGGAAATAAAAGAGTGTATAATAATATACAATCTAAGAACCGAATATAGGTCCCAGGTAAATACTTCGCTCGCTAGCTCGTCAATGTACCCCAAATATGCATCACCACCTGTTCGACCGCATTAAATATAAACACGGAAGCCACAATCAGTGGGGAGTAACTCCGAGTTCTCCCAGCCACGAAATGTCGAGTTTAATGAAACTGATAACATAAAAGGCACATGTATATGGACAATACAAAACTTTAACATAGATATATGCTTTCATGTTATGAAACAGATAACTAACAATAACCTAGTCATGTGGAAAGCTATCATGTGAGACCGATAATAAACTGTAACTCGAGGTAGGGAAGCTGGTATGCTAGCTCAGAGGTTCCTCTCAGAAACATGCCGTGATACACTCAAACCCTAATCAACACGTAATCATGTGAATCAGTTAACAATCGGTAATCCAAACTCTATCAACCTTAGCCGGCTTGCATCTCACCTTCTAAGATTCATAGAATCATACAAACATGAAAGACCAATACTTCTACAAACAGGCATAAGTTCTTAGGACAGTCAATAGAAGACTTCTGTAACTCGAGTCTATACCACGAGGTAGGATATACTTAAATATTTAGGCTCATCGGTCACTCCGGTAACATGGCCCAAATACCAAGCACACATCTAGCTCCAGCGTTGTACCAATAAACATGGGTGCCCAGATCCAAAGCACATATCTTAGCTCAGAGGTTTCCTCCAGAAACATGTTCCAAGATACACTCAAAACCTAAACGAGACTGCGCAACCCAGAGATGCGAAGGATCCATCGCACAAGACCCATTATCCAAATCACATGAGTACACCCTAAGAAGATCCATCAAAGGGGTTGGCTAGTACTTAAACTGGCTCCATTTCCCAAAGTGGAAACAATGGCAGCCATACCCCGACTTGGATATAACCCCACCAAGCCGGGACACAGAAGCTATCAAGCGACAAACTCCATATGCTCGTTAAAGATAATACGGGCCTATCAATGTCATGGTCCAAGATACTCATTTAGAATTAGAATGGTCAAGACGCCATATACTCATAATTCTCTATGGGTACTTCGTCAACACGACACCAACCATATAATTAAACAGTCACGGGAAAAACTTCCTATCATGTGACTAATTGCATATAAATCATATTCAAATATCATATCGCCTCATATCTACTAAGGCTCATTCATTCATTCATTAACTAAAACCTTACCTGAAGACAAATCCCCGACCCGAGTCCCGCGACGGGTCATCAGTCAAAACGGGGCTGACTAGATCTTAGTTTGACCAAACCCGTTTGATCAAACCGGCTAGAAACAGAGTCTTAGCCCTCGAGGCTTGAACATAAGAATATCACATTCATTTCATGTTATTTCATTCTATTTCTAACATGTGAATTATTAGAATCATACGAAAACCCGTTTAACTTAACGGATATCAATTTAAACTACCATCTCGTATTATAATTTCTAACATGTGAGAAATAGTAATTTTATGAAAAACCTTTTTAATTAAATATTTTACTTATTAATATTTCTCACTTGCTAATTATTACAAAACGCGATAACAATAACGATAACTCAAAAACCGTCACAAGTCCCAAGGTGGGACCCACGGGCTGATTTTGGGCCAACTTGACACGGCCTGGACTGGGCCCCACGGCCTGTTATGGGCTGTTTTGGCTTTTATCAACTTAACTAAAAACCGTTTCCTAATATTTCCCGCATGCTTTAACGTAATTAAAACCCGTCAAAACAACAACATAACAATTAAACATCGACACAACCCAAAGACCAAAACCCGGACCCACCATGGACCAACCCAGACCGGGTCTGAACCGGCCTGGACCGGCCTGGGTTGGACCGGTTTCCAGCCCCAAAACAGCCACCCTACACGGTTTTCCCCAACCACAAACACCAAATTATTTCCAACATGCTTTTAATTAACAACATCCATTTTAAACATCCAATTCCTCCATCATGCATACAAAAATCATGATTTTGAAGAAACCATAAAAATTTGTCAAGAACACTAACATGTTTATAAATTCATACAACATAATAAAATCAACAACTTATCATGTTACTACTAAAAATCCATAAATCATAATAACATGCATAAAAACACAAGATGAACCAAAAATAAAAGAAACAAAAACTATGTAACATATATTCGTCGAGTAACTCGGAATCGTTACCTTAGCTAGTAAAATCAATTAGCACCAAATAAGAGTAAGAAAAACAAGAAACCCGTCTTCTAATCTTCTCCTAAAATATACGAGTCACCAAACTCGTCTTCAAAATCTTCCCCTATAAGAAATGACTAGAAAAACATTATTAGAACTTAAAACTTGATTTTCCATAATTAAAGTCTTGAAAACGATTTTGTCGGAATTGGAAATAAAACGTACTTGAAGATTGAGAGCGAAGAGGAGATTCTAGAAATATAAGTTAGGACGGATTTAATTAAGAAATGAAGGTTTTATGATGATTTTGCTCAAGACCGACGAAGAACAAATGAAGAACGACGAAGAACGAATGAAGAACGATGAAGAACGATTAATTAGATCTTAATTTGATTGATTGTTAAATGAAAAGTTGTTGGTGAGTAATGAAAAGAAAGAAAATATCAAGCTTTAAGAGAGGAGAAAGAGACGTGAGAAAAGAAGAGAAATCGGGTCTGTTTTTAAGCGATTGCGGAATTTAAGTTGACAGACCTATAAAGTTACAAATATCTTAGATATTTTTATTAGTTTAATCATATTAATTAAAAGATCTAATATGAGTGGAACAAAAGTGACATGGGGCGTATGACTCATGTCAAAGTCGAGTTTCGGGACTTAAGTTGACCCGGGAATAGTTAAATGACGTTTGGGTTAAAACCGTAAAATTATTCTTTAAATTCCGAATAAATTCAAAATAATTATATTAAATTATGATAAATCTAAATAAATCTTAATAAAAATAAATTAAAATTTATTATTTTTCAAATATAATTTCGGTCTTTAAAATTACGAGGCGAGTCGGGAAAAGTCAACGAAAGTCAAAGTTGACTAAAAAGTCGAGAAAAGTCAAAGATGACTTAAAAGTCAAGAAAAGTTTATGACGACTTAACAGTCAAGAAAAGTCAATGACGACTTTTAAAAAGTCAAGAAAAAGTCAAAGACGACTTAAAAGTCAAGAAAAGTCAAAGATGACTAAAAACGAGATTTTCATGAAATCTCTCAGAAATTCCAAATACGAACTCGGAATTTCAAAATACGACTCGAAACAATAAATTCTATTTTAAAAACTTAACCTTGCTGCAAAGTATCCTTAAGAAATTTTACTAGAAAAATTGGGTACTTTTCGGGTTGTTACAATCACCCCTCCTTTTAAAAAGTTTCGTCCTCGAAACTTGGAAGAAGGAAAGTAACATATATGTAGGTCTATTTCAAAACTGTTAAAAATATATTTGTACTAAAAATATAGGGTCTTATCAATGGAACGGAAGATTCTCGTCTATAGTTAAGAACATCAACGTCCCAAATCAAAGACTTTAAAAGATACATTTTCGCATCAATAAATGAGAAAACTAGTTATCGAACGTCTCCAATAACAAGTCTCAACACTCCTTGACGGTAAAATACTTGAAATCATAAAATATTTCCAAAAGCTTTTAATTCAAAAATTTCATCGTAAAAGTAATAACTCTACTATCTATGCTTAAAATTTCTAATTAAAGCTTCTAATAATCTATCTATAAAAGATGAAATTCGATAGAAGGAACGGAATATTCGAAAGATAAATCGAATAGAAAGAAAGAAGAAAGAAGGATGACCCCAATACTATCTTCCCTCTATGAAAATTCTAATGTCGATTGTAACTCGACAATACTAACTGCAACAGAATCTAGTCCTCAAGAGAGTGCAATATATCCTCAACATTTTCAATCATCGGATTCCTACCAAAATATTTCATAAGTACGACACATCGAGTAACATCTCCCCATTATTCAAATTCAATTACAATCTTCTAATGTCCATCGATACGGTAAACTTCATAACTAACAACCCATGTAAGATTCATTACGAACTCTAATCTTCTTAGTTCCTTCAAAACTCTTATTGGAAACCACCATCAAAATATTTATAATTAGGGAAACAAGACCGCTAACAACCATAAGGTAAAAGAGATTTATCATGATATCCTTTGATCCAATTTATTCCAAAAATTCATTCCTCTAAATTATTAACAGTTAACCTTCTCATCCCCAAAAGTTGAATCACAAAACCTCAAAGAGATTAGTCACACAAATCTCGATTCACTTAACTTTTGCCAAACATAGGGCAATGTGACCGTAATCAGTTTATTTATCTCTTCCAAACTCTCAATACATCGGTTTTCGCTTATGTCGATATTCCTCAAGTTGTGTCATCAAATCCTAATTCCACAAAGTATTTGTTCCCGTTAGGGTCCAACATTTAACGACAACAAATTCCCAAGTAACATTAAAAATCACTCAACTTCCTAACCACAACTACAACTATTATTAAGCTTATTTCGATCCTCAAAAAGATATTGCAACATTTAGCTTTCATAGTCTAAAGCCACCAGGAGAGTTTCATCCTCAAATCCTTATAATCATCTAAACATGAAACTAGCTCAATAGGACGGTTAGGTATCATGTTCGAAACTCCCTCAAAACACATTTAATAAACCTTACGATAGCTAAAAGAAAACCTACCTCTCGAGTGAGTAGGGATAAAAGAATATGATACAAGGAACATTAGGAAGCGTCACTAAAGACTACGATAAGATGAAAAAGGCGAAGGCGAAAAAGAAAACGAGGTTGAGGAAGAGACTAAACAGATAGAAGAGTTATGAAGCTAACTGAGTAAGAAAGAAGATACGAGCATGAAAACACATCTCTGGATGGTAAAGATATAGGAGTACTTTCTCCACTTGAAGCTTTGAGAGGCAAATTATCGGATAGTCTCATCGAAATAAAGGATAAAGAAGCTCCCGTATCTAATAAAATTAAACACGGATTTCATAAATTGAAACATACCAGTCACCAGGTATGGTTGAGCATCGGCCTCAGCGCGGCTCATGATGAAAATCCGACCCTTAGGTCTCCCAGAAACGACCGGTGTAGAAGTTGTCTTCTTCTTATCAGGACATTCATTATACCTGTGTCCCGGTTTCTGACAATTAAAGCACACCAGTGGCTTGTTGAAACAGCTAAAACCCGTATGCATAGGCATCTTGCACCGAAAGCAGATACGACCCTTAGGGTCGTTGTTGTTGCTAGGGAAGAATGGACGGTTTGTCGGAGCTGCTTGTCCACTCTGAAAGTTTCTCCTCTTGTTTGGAAAAGAAGTAGAAAAGGAAGGTCGGGAAGTAGGGTATAGAGGTCTCTTGCCCAAGGCATTAGGAGCTACAAACGAAGTACGGGCCTCTTCGGCAATCTCCCGAATAGAACTCTCTGCCCATAGGGCATCATTGTAAATCGAGACAAAAGAAGTAGAACCTCTACTAATCTTTCCCTTCACCTGGGGAGAAAGCTTCCCTAGGTAAAAGAAGGCTTTGTCTTCCTCCCTCGAAATAAGCCGAGTGGCATAATGAGCCAACTCGTTGAACTGGGTTGTGACCTCTTGAACTGATAATTTTCCTTGTTTGAAATCCATAAACTCCTTCAGCTTTTGCTGCCTCAGCTCATCCGGGTAGAACCTCGCTTCCAAAAGTTCACGGAAACGGGTCCAACCAAAATTAGGTTCCAGCTTGGCAGTAGGACCAGAAAGAGTCCACCACTGATCCGCTTCCTTCACTAAGAAGTGGGAAGCAAGACGGACCTTATCCTCTTCAAGGACATCATACAGAGAAAAACTCTTCTCCATTTCACGTAACCACCCCGAAAGCTGAACGGGATCTACCTCACCACCGTAGGTTTTGGCTTGGCTCCTAGATAGTTGAGAAGCAACCCATGAACAACTTCCGGGTCTCTCACGGTCGGGAATAGGATTAGGAATAGGATTTGCCTGCTGATTTTGCTGATGTTGCTGGTTCTGAATAATAACAGTAAGAGCTGCTAAGATCGTGTTGTCAATTCTCGGAGGCATCTTGCAAAAGAAAACA
>JAIUZE010019165.1:0-15015 GCA_022085475.1 Heliosperma pusillum
GGAGAGCGAGGGTAGAGGTGAAGGGTCTAGTAGACTCGAGATGGAAACCAAACTCAAATTGGATGAACTCTCGAAAAAGTTTGATAACTTGGGTCTAGACAAGGGCAAGGGGCAAATCCACCAACTCCAAAGAGAAAGACCAAGTCAAGATAGGGTGTACTATGTTGAGCAACCAAGGTCTCCACCAAGATCCTACTCCCAACAACCGATATGCGATACTTGTGGAGGTGTTGGTCACTCATATGAAATATGTCCTTCCTTCCCTCCCGATGATCAATTCCAACAACAAGAATGCTTTGCAATGGAAGGTAACCAACCTAGGTACTCCTATCAACGACAAGAGACTTTCTACCGAGCCTTCCCAAATCAAGACCCAAAACTCTCATATGGAGGGCAACCCTTGGATCCCAAGTACCAAGCCCCACAATACCAACCCCCTCCCAAGCCCGACCATTCAAGGTCTTACAACAACAACCATGGCCAAAATTCCGATTCTAGGAGGTTTTCCCAACGTGACAATCACTCATATGTTCCCCCTCCGTTTAGAGAACAAAGAAACTCCAACAACCGTAACCAATACAACAACAACAACTTCCAACATCAACAAAATTCCCAACAACAACAAAATTTCCAACAACCTCCACCTCCATGTGAACAATCCAACTCTTCGATTGAGCAAATGCTAAGGAATATGGAAAATAAGGCAACACAACGTGAAACAAATGCGGAGCAACAATTCAAACTCTTGAGATCCGACTTTTCAAACGTCCAAGCCCAACAAAGGAACTTTGATTCTTATTTGGCTAACCAAGGGCCTATCAACCTTCAAAAAGGAGAGCAAATTCTCCCAATGCAAGGCTCTCACCCTAAGGATGGACCACCACACCACCAACAAGCACATGTGGTTGCCTTGAGGAGTGGGAAAGAGTTAGAAGATCCATACAAAGATTATGAGCATGAGCCAAAGAGGAAAAGAGATGTGATGAAAGGAGGAGTTGAGAGTCCACCTCTTTCACCAACAATTAGAGGTGAGACTTCCAAGAAAGGGAAGGTTGATGAACAAGTTGTGGATGATGAGAACTTTGTGTTGGAGGAAGTGATTCTTGAAGAAGTGGAAAACAAAGAGAAAGAGAAAGAACCCAAGAGAAGTGATGACTCTAAACAAGCCCCACCTCCCAACAAAGCCTACATCCCACCAATGCCATTTCCCCATAGAGAAAAAGCCAAGACCGAAGAGAAGAAATTCTCCAAGTTCTTAGAGATGTTGAAGAAGCTAGATGTCTCACTACCTTTCACCGAGGTAGTGACACAAATGCCCCTTTACACAAAATTTCTCAAGGATGTTCTCACCAAAAAGAGGGGCATTGGAAGTGATGGGATAGTAGCTTTAACCGAGGAATGTAGTGCGGTGTTGCTCAACCATATGCCAAAGAAGTTACAAGATCCGGGTAGCTTTTCAATTCAATGCATGGTGGGCAATGTGAACATTGAAAGAACATTGTGTGACTTGGGTGCAAGTGTTAGCATCTTGCCACTTCCTATTGCTAAGAAACTCGGCTTACAAGACATGATTCCTACTTCCATGACATTGCAACTCGCCGATCGATCGGTTCAATACCCTAGGGGTGTAATAGAGGATGTACCGGTAAAGGAAGGGAATTTCTACATACCGGCGGACTTTGTGGTATTAGATATTCCGGAGGATCAACAAACTCCAATAATACTTGGAAGACCCTTTATGGCAACCGGGGGAGTAATGATCGATGTGAAGAACGGACGACTCTCTTTCAATGTTGGAGGCAATGTAATTGAGTTTTCCTTGACGGGTATCTTGTCTAAGCCAATGTTCGAAAGCGCTTATTCGGTGGATATTCTAGAAGATGTTATCCAAGATGCTAATGATCTATGTTCGGGGGAAGTTGATGAAGAGGATTATGAAGCTATACCACCACTCCTTGATGAAGATGAGGGTAAGAACCATCCAAAGGTAGACCTTAAACCCTTGCCCCCTCCCTTGAATATGCTTATCTTGATGAGGAAAAGGCACTTCCGGTGATTGTCAATGCTAACCTAGACCTTGAGCAAAAAGAAAAACTTTTAAGTGTCCTTAAAATCAACAAGAAGGCACTTGGGTATAGCATTGACGACCTTGTGGGTATCGATCCTAGAGTGTGTATGCATCGCATTGCACTAGAGGATAGATACACACCTTGTGCCCAACCTCAAAGGAGATTGAATGATAAATTAAGGGAAGTTGTGAGAAAGGAAATTGATAAATTGCTTGAGGCCGGAATCATATACTCCATCTCGGGAAGCGAATGGGTGAGCCCGGTTCAAATCGTCCCTAAAAAGGGCGGTATGACCGTGGGAGAGAATGAGGGCGGTGAACTCATCTCCACCCGTCCGATCACGGGATGGAGAATGTGTATTGATTACCGTAAGTTAAACTCCGCCTCAATCAAAGATCATTTTCCTTTGCCCTTTATTGATCAAATGCTCGAGAGATTGGCAAATCATGAATATGTTTTCTTCTTGACGGTTACTCCGGGTTTTTCCAAATTCCCATTCACCCGGATGACCAAGCAAAAACAACTTTCACATGTCCTTATGGTGTCTTCGCATATCGGAGAATGCCATTTGGATTTTGCAATGCTCCCGGGACATTTCAAAGAGCCATGATGTCCATATTTTCTAACTACATTGAGAAGTCTATGGAGGTGTTTATGGACGATTTTAGTGTCCATGGCACCTCATTTGATGATTGTTTGAAGAACCTCTCTCAAGTACTCCAAACTTGCATCCAATTTAACCTTGTGTTGAATTGGGAAAAATGTCATTTTATGGTACAAGAGGGAGTTGTTCTTGGTCATGTCATTTCTAAAAAAGGGATCCAAGTGGACAAGGCAAAAGTTGAGGTGATTGAGAAACTTCCCCCACCCACAAATGTCAAGGGTGTGAGGAGTTTCTTAGGTCATGCGGGTTTTTATAGGCGTTTCATAAAAGACTTTGCAAAAATTGCCAAACCCCTAACCTCACTTCTTGTCAAAGACACTCCCTTCATATTTGATGATTCTTGCCATGAGAGCTTTTGTAGGTTGAAACAAGCTTTGATATCGGCTCCAATCGTGCAACCTCCCAATTAGGACCTTCCTTTTGAGGTTATGTGCGATGCTAGTGACTTTGCCTTGGGCGCGGTTTTAGGCCAAAGGCACGAGAAGAAGCTTCATGTTATAGCCTATGTGAGCAAGACCTTGGACAATGCTCAATGCAACTACACCACCACGGAGAAAGAGATGTTGGCGGTGGTGTATGCATTTGAGAAATTTCGGCCTTATATTCTTTGCTCTAGGGTGATTGTTTTCACCGACCACACCACCATCAAGCACCTTATGGTGAAAAAGGAGGCCAAACCAAGATTGATTCGTTGGGTGTTACTCCTACAAGAACTTGAGATGGTGATCAAGGATAAAGCGGGTGCCGAGAATGTTGTTGCGGACCACTTATCAAGATTAACCCAAGATGATAGAGGAGATGTAGAGGATGTAGTTCCCATTAATGAGTGGTTGCCCGATGAGACTTTATTAGCAATGCTCACTACCGACCCTTGGTATGCAGACATCGCAAATTTTGTATGCTCTAATTTCATTCCGGGGGATTTCAACCACCAAGCTAGGAAGAAGCTTAGGTATGAGTCCAAGAGGTATGTGTGGGAGGACCCGTATCTTTATAGAAGATGTAATGATGGGATTTACCGGAGATGTGTCACACATGAGGAAGGACGAGCTATCCTACAAGCTTGTCATTCTACCACTTATAGAGGCCACCTATCTACCTCAAGAACTCAAGCTCGGGTCCTTCATTGTGGATTCTATTGGCCATCTATATTCAAGGATGCTTATGCCTTTGTTCACTCTTGTGACTCTTGTCAAAGGAGGGGCAACATTGGAAGAAGAGATGAGATGCCCTTGAATAGCATCTTAGAAGTTGAATTGTTTGATGTTTGGGGAGTGGATTTTATGGGACCGTTTCCTACCTCATTTGGCAACCACTACATCTTGGTTGCGGTAGATTACGTGTCCAAGTGGATAGAAGCTATTGCCGCTCCCACCAATGACTCAAAAGTGGTGACCAAGCTATTCAAGGATTATATTTTCCCAAGGTTCGGTGTCCCGAGAGCCGTGATTAGTGATGGAGGTTCTCATTTCATCAACCGCACCATCTATGCTCTACTAAAGAAGTATGGGGTTAGACACAAGGTCGCACTTGCCTAGCTATCATCCTCAAACAAATGGGCAAGTGGAGGTGTCCAACCGACAAATCAATGCAATTCTAGAGAGTGTAGTGACAAAGTCTAGGAAAGAATGGAGCACGAAGCTCAATGACGTGCTATGGGCATTGAGGACCGCCTACAAGACCCCTCTAGGCACCAAGCCCTACCGTTTGGTCTTTGGGTAATCATGTCACTTACCCTTGGAGTTGGAGCATAGAGCTAGGTGGGCTTTGAAGGAGCTTAATTACAACCTGGATCTCGCGGGTAATAAACGATTCTTGCAAATGAATGAGCTTGATGAACTTCGAATGGATGCCTATGAGAATGCAAAACTTTACAAGGAAAGAACCAAGCAATGGCACGATTCAAAGATCGTGAGGAAGGAAATCAATGTTGGAGACAAGGTCCTATTGTTCAACTCAAGATTCCAATTGTTTTCCGGAAAGTTGAGGTCTCGTTGGTCGGGACCCTTTGAAGTGGTAACCGTCTACCCGTATGGCTCATATGAGTTGAAAAACAAAGCCGGTGAATGCTTTAAGGTAAATGGCCAACGGGTCAAATACTATTATGAAGGGCTACCGATTGAGGAGAAGAATGAAATGGATCTTGAAGACCCCCCTCTCGTGGGGGATGAGTAGTTCTTAAACCCAAAACTCGGGTTTGGTGGAGTCCCCAAACAACCACCACCTTTTTGTAAATATTGCATGCATTTTAGTTTAGAACTTAGTTACATTTGGATTTATGCTTCATCTTGTGAAACTTTGGATTCCGTGATGGGATCGTGTTGGTTTGTATGAAGTTTGTGTCGTGAGGAAAGTGGGACCCTCCTTTACTTAGCCTTCGTCTCGACTCGGTTTGAAAGCAGAAAAATCGAATCTCGGGGCTAAGTAAGGAAGTCGATCTAGGGAAAATGTCGAAAATAAGGGAAATCATTGAAAACACGAAGAAATGGGCCTCAGCCGGTCTACCAGCAGCCGGTCGGCCTGACCGGCTGAGACCCTCTGCTCAATTTTGGTTATAAGTGTGGATGAAAGATGAAGGGGGGGTGCGAGCCGGTAGGCCGGCAGCCGGCCAGCCGGCTGTGACCACCCCATACAAAGAAAAAGTTGAAAAAGTGGTGAGGAGAGGCGTCCCAGCCGGTCGGCCGGCAGCCGGTCCGCCGGCTGGGAGCAGTTAATGATGAAGACAAAGTTGGAAAAGGAAAGAGGAGGAAGTGTTAGCCGGTCAGCCGGCAGCCGGTCGGTCTGACCGGTTGAGCCCCTCTGATATGTTAACTGAATAAAACGCAAAAAAATTTCTAAGGCAAATGGGGCGAGCCGGTCGACCGGCAGCCGGTCGGCCTGACCGGCTCAGCCCCCCGACCGAGATTAATACTCCCTTTCCCCTTATTTTTTCCTTCTATCTTAATCATTTTCTCAAATTTAACTTTCTCCCTCTAAAAATTTCTCCCTCTAAATCCTCCAAAAATCACCCAACTACACTACCCACCCTCTTCTACACCCTTAGCTTTCTTTTTCACCATGTCTGCGGCACGAAAAAGAGCGAGAACTGGAGAGCTGGCGAATGCCCAAGCGGCATTGGTGGCGGGAGCGGCCAACAACGCGAGTCCCGACCCCGACTTTCCGGGTTTCGAATTTGCCTCCATACCCCAAAAAGGTAAATTCGTTTTGTTTAAACAACGCCCCCTCCACAATACTCGTTTTATACATCGCGCCTCTATGCGATCGCTAGGGTTAGATAAAATTACCTTTGATTTGTTTACCGGGGTGGGTATGAAGAGGATATACGACATCCATGAGAAAACCTCCCCCGACTCACTTGGGAATTTCTGAGCTCCCTAAATGTTACCAAGGACCGAAACTCTAAGGTGGAATCCTTGCAATTCCGGCTTCTCAACCGGGATTATAACCTTTCCTTGGAAGAATTCGCTAGACATTTTGACCTTGACCCGGCCCCCTCCCATAAACCACCTGAGGACTATGACTTGGGGAGGGTATGGAAGGCCATCTCGAGAATAGATGAGGCGAGGGAGGGTGAAGAGACCGGCCAATACGGTTCACAATGCCGCGATCCGCATCTGGCATCGGTTTATGGGTTTTACTATCTTTGGGCGGGATGAGCCGCATAATTTCCAAACACCGGACCTTGAAATTCTAGGGTCCTACCTCTTCACCCGACCCCATGCATTCAAAGCTTGCATTGCTCACCACTTCGTAGTGCATTTGGCCCGTCTTAGCAACTCTCCGGCGGGTACCTTGGCGATAGTGGTGGGTGGCATCATCACCTACCTTGCCAAATGCCTCACCCGGGCTTTGCCCGGCGTTAACTTTCTCCCGGGGGATACTTACTTGACCTCCGACTACATCTAATACTCCTTGAAGTGGATCAAGAAAAGCCCCCTTGATGACAAAAACTATTGGCAAGTCAAGGTAGGCGGGGTAGAGAAAAATTCGGTCCCGCTTCCCAATGCTCAAAAGATGAAAATCGTGAGGGATTCTCCTCACTTCCTCCTTAAAATCGAGGCGGAACCGGAACAAGAGCCCGACACAACCGAGGGCCCCCGAGTTTTCGGCCATGACCGACAACGTCCCACTACCTTCTCCCTACAATACAACCAACCACCACCCTTCTTCCAAACCGGTACTAATTTTGGGGCCTTTCAACAAGGCCAAGGATCTACTAGCCAACCTCCACAACAATTCCCACTTCCCGACTCACTTGTTGAGTTCATGGCGAATGTAAACTTGGGCCTCCAAACGGCCGTCGAGGATCGGCAAGAGCTTCACCGGAAGCTCGATCGGGTCTACTACGACCAATCGGTGGCTCAATTCCCCGTTTACGATGATTTCATGAGACGGGGATACAACCACCCATCCGGCCTTCACCCTCGCTTCTACCTTCCTCCCGATGGAGGTTATGCGACCCCCGACGGCTCCGTAGCCTACGGTGACATTCGTGTCACCCAAGATTATTGGAGTGATACTATCTTTCCGCCCCCACCCACACATGACGAGGGCAATGCTGCCCATTGGTACGGGGCTCCTCCACACACCTCGGGGGAGGTGTTCATCACGGGAGATGGGGTGGTGGTGGGTGAAGACCCGACTATGAGTGGTGCCTTCCTTGGAGGACCCTCCATGCCCTTGAGCACGGGTGACGAAGAGGGAGGAAACACCGAGTCCTGTGGAGAGTCCGAGTGAAGAAGGTTGGTGATGCTCCCATTCCAAAATCCAAAATGACAAGTATGATCCCTAAATCCAAATCCTTTCATGCATTTTACATTTCCGCATGCATTTAGTTACTTGTAATTTATTTTCGATTAGGACATCTAGTTGCATTCATTTAGGTTGCATTAGAATTTAATTATGTAATATATCGTCACATATAGGATTTGCATCCATGTAGGGTAGTTCACATGCCTTTCTTATTGTTGAGAAAAAAAAAACCAAAAACATGTTATTTATTTTTCAAAAAATCCTCAAAAAGAACAAAAACATGTTCATTTGATTTTCTCATTCTCCTCCTAGCACTTGGACATTGAGGACAATGTCCGGTTTAAGTGTGGGGAGGGAAATATCCATTTTTGTACATATTTGTAAATTTTGTATATGCGTGATGAAAAATCTCAAAGAAAATTTCAAAAAATCCAAAAATCTTCAAAAAATCCAAAAATATTGCATTGTATATATTTGTTTTTGTCTAACAAGTGATGTAGGCAAACATGAAGCATTTGAAACAATAGGAGAATAGAAGACCGTTTGGTATACTCTTTCCAACTATTTTCTCCTTTTTCCGCTCTTTTCGCTTATTTTGATTAATATGGAGGAGAACGGGAAATTGTTGATGAGGATGTTCCTTGGGAACTTGATGTGTGTTGCTTATGTGCTGCTAGTTTAGACAGTGTTGCATATCTATTTGATTGTTATTAGGAATTAGAATTGCATTCCGTCACATGTGAATAATTGTTTGTCGTTTTAATTTTTCCTTGCATCGAGTTTGTAAATATTTTGAGTAAAATGTGGTCTAGAAAGGGAACATGATACCCCAATGATGAGATTGTCTTAACCGTGTCTTCCCCCTTCTAGTGGCTTGCACCTCTTTGACCCCCTTTGTTAGACACTCGGGGAGTAGAGTTAACCCAAAGGCCATGGACCGCCTTGTGAGACCAAGTAGACCGTAGGCTAGACCTAGACTTCGACAAAGCTACTTACATGTGAGACCTAGAGCCTCCTTTAGATCGGTGCATTCATACCCGGTCTCCATAGGTTGTGAGTAGGCTCCTTGCGTGACATGTCACATCTTCACGCACAAGTGTGTCGTTCTTTCCTTAGGTCGCGAGATGTATTCCTTTTTGTGTGCATAATTTGAAACAATCCGTTGCTTATAATTTTTGAGCCTCACATTGCCATATAAGCCTACTTTCAACCCTTTAGATTAGGACCAACTTTTGCATCCCCTTTCAGCCTTAGCCTTTCATTTGGCATTACTACAAATACCAACTACATCCCATAAACAACCTTCCTTGATCAAGAAAGTTGTCACTTTGTTTTGGTGTTTTGAAAAGGGAAATTCGTGTCCTATTTAGTGAACTCGAGCTAAGTTCATTTGAGTCGAAATAATTGGTTTATATTTGGCTTTGATTTTGAATAAAGAGCTTTTATAAAAGCAAAAACAAAATACAAAAGAAAGAAAAATGCAAAACAACAAAAAAATCACTTCATGCTTATTTATTTCATGATTTGCAAGAGAAAAAGTCAAGCAACACTCCTTATCCATCATTAAGCGAGTAGAAAAAGACGATACAAAATAAATGGGGATTTGATGTTTTTCCAAGTGAATCGGACTTTCAAGTTTGATATTTTCATTTGTTGTAATAAATTGGGAGAAATGGAATTTTGGACAATTTCTTGATTTGTAACTCCACATTTCCATAACGGTGCTTGCACCAACCCCGTTTCGACCCACTACCTATCCCCGCTACAACCCTTGTTTCACCTTATGTGCATTACTATCTTTACATCTCATATGCGACCATATAGGAGAGGATTACACATTAGATTGCGGGCATGTCTCTCAAGTCGAGTAGTTGAGTGGTTTTGGTTACTTTTTGTCACAAAAATCACCCGTTTCTTTAAATGAGTGACGAGTGAAAACCGTGAGGAAGTCGGTAATCTAAGTTATCTTAGTCATGGGTCGCATCTGGTTGAATCTCGAGTCGTGTCTTGTTGGCTTTATACGGTTGACTTTGCCTCCCTTTTGCCCGCCTTTAAATTCGTTTTATTGGCATTTGGGGGTCATACTCGGGTTGCTTGAGCCATGATTAGGGGGTTGACACCTCGTTGAGACTGTGAGACGGTATCTCCCAAACTAGACCTTTGGTTTTTGAAACGAAACCCAATTAGATGAGGAAAGTGGTTGTTCTTTTGATTGATGCATCTTTTATGTCGTTTACGTGCTTAATCTTGGATGCATCTAAATTTTTACGCAAGCCCCCACTTGCCTTACAAGGAAGTACATACCTCATTGTATTTCGTTGTGAGTTGAAGGGACGGAGAAGGCCCGTTAATTGCCTTTCATCGGATTTTAGTAGTTTAGTTTAGCTTAATTAAATAAGTGTCTTGTTTTTGCTCACTTACTTACTCGGGGACGAGTAGTGTTTAAGTGTGGGGAGGTTTGATATATAATATATTTAGACCGATTCCCCTCTTCATTCTCTTCTATTTCGACCTTATTTAATGTGTTTTAGCGTCGGTTTTATTGCATTTTGGTTGTTATTACGCTTTGCTTTCATATCATGAATTCCCGCCTCATTTTATAGGAAATGAAGAAAGAATGAGACGGGATGAGAAGCAAGAAACCGTCTCTATGTAAATAAGGAAAGGAAGAAATAAAAAAGGAAGAAGAAGAAAGAAATGAAGAGAAGAGAAGAAGAAGAAAAGAGGAGGAAGAGGAACACAGGTCTTCACCGGCAGCCGGCCAACCGGCTGAGCACCCAGCATCATACAAAGAAAGGAAGAAAAGGAGAGGAGGAGCAGAGGTGCGCCGGTCCAGGCCACCGGTATCCGGCTGGCCGCTGAGCACCCCAAATACCTCAAAGCAAAACTCAAAAATTGGAATATAGCTGAGGGGCTCAGCCGGTCAAGCCCACCGGCAGCCGGCCGACCGGCTGAGACCCATCTCACATGAAAAAAGTTGAAGTTTTGAGTCAGAGGGGCTCAGCCAGTCAAGCCCACCGGCAGCCGGCCCACTGGCAGCCGGCCGACCGGCTGAGAGTCTGAGACCCCCACTCCGCATTTCCACCTTCCCTTCTTATTTTGAACCCTCCATTCCACCAACCTATATATACCCCTCTCCTAATTTATTTTAGACACACAACCCTAGACACAAAAACCCTAGATTTTAGCCTTCAATATTCCTAATCACTATTCTAATCCTTTGATAATTAGCACTAATTACTCTAGTTTTCTACTTAGTTATCTTTAGATCTAGTCTTTCCTTTAGCTAGTTTTGAACAATTGGGTTGTAATTTGAAGACAAGAGGAGACTCTTATTTGATTATTAATCCAAGTTTCATCCTTTCTTACAAGTTTTGGTATAATTCCTCATCTTTATTTCATTACTTGTCTTTTAATTACTTGTTCTTGTTTATTTATCTAGTTTTTGTGTTGAATATGTCTTCTCTTGCTTATTTCATATCAAAGTATCCATCTTTAATGTTTTTCTTCATTAGTATGTGTGAGTAGTGCCCTTCTAGGGTATATGGGGGATCTTTTGTAGGTTCTTGGGGTTAGAATGTGGTTTTGATTGTAAAAATCTAGTCTTTTGGTAATTCCTATATTTTGTGCACACCATGTGTTTGTAGAAATGCTAGAATGAGTAATTCATGCTTTCTTTCATCTTGTTGCTAGCTTAGGCGAGAGCTTGGCTTGTTTGTTGCTTGTGTGTGTTTATAGGAGTCTTGGGGGAGGTAGGGCGAGAATCCGACCAAACCTAGGCAAGGAACCGTCT
Source organism: Heliosperma pusillum (assembly GCA_022085475.1). NCBI lineage: Eukaryota > Viridiplantae > Streptophyta > Magnoliopsida > Caryophyllales > Caryophyllaceae > Heliosperma > Heliosperma pusillum. Next base: position 11,279 of record JAIUZE010019165.1, read on the forward strand.
TTCACCGAGAGGTGGAGACCTACCATTACTTATCTTTAGACCGACTTTACCTTCTACCATATTCAACCCCAACCTCATTAGTGAACCCATTTACCTTAGTTTCCTTAATTCTTGCTTTAAATCTCATAATTGCTTACTTGTTAGACTTAGTTAGTTTCACTCACCTTCAACTTGCTATTAGCTAGAACTAAACTAGAACTTGATTAAACCGCCTTAGAACCATAATTACCGTCCCTTGGGATACGACCCTTGCAATGCCCAACGATAACTCGTCCGCTTGCGAGGTTAAGTAAAACTACATCAAAACCAACATCGAGGTGCTTGACGAAGGCCATATAATGATTTTTGGAGGCGACACACTTTCCCGTTGGCCGAGTGAAGAAATCCCGGAGGTGGTTTCATGTATACTTCTTCATTGAGATCCCCGTGTAAAAAAGCATTATGGACATCCATTTGGTGGAGAGCCCATTGTTTCGCGGCGGCAATGGCGAGAAGAGTACGGACGGTGACGAGCTTAACAGTGGGAGCAAAAGTTTCATTATAATCGACCCCTTCGACCTGACAATTACCCATAACAACTAGACGAGCCTTATATCGCTCTATGGATCCGTCCGCGTTGTATTTGATTTTGTAGACCCACTTGGACCCAATAGCCTTCTTATGTGGCGGCAAATCTTCAAGGGTCCAAGTATTGTTTTTCTCAAGTGCGGCAAGTTCATGTTGCATGGCCTCACGCCATTCGGGAACCTGCACGGCATCGTGAAAGAAACTAGGCTCGTGATGTTTGGTCACGGCCGACAAAAAAACTTTATGGTTAGGGGAAAATTTTGCATAATGAAGGTAATGAGAAAGTGGAAAAGCAGTACCAGAAGACAACGGTGCGGTGGTGAGAGCATTTAACGAGGGGCGAGTTGTGGAAACGACGAAGTCTTTGAGATTGGAATTGGGTATTTTAAGTCGATGGTCGCGTCCAAGAATAGAGGGTGCTACTGGTTCCAATGTGTCCGTGCTGTCCGTGGGCAAGGTAGGGGTTGGTGGATCAGATTGTGGGGAGTCGGTGATGGGCTGAGGAGAAGACGTGGCTGGTTGAGGAGAGGGCAATGAGGATGTCGCGGTAGAAGTGTTTGTGGCGGTGGCCGAAGGTGTTGGTGGGGTGGAATGAGGAGAGTGCTGTCAATTGTTGGGGTAGAGGTAGTAAGAAACGAAGAATCAGGTGGGTCATGTAGGTGAAGATGTTGAAAGGGAAAATCAGTTTCGACGAAAATTACATCTCTTGACTCGAAGTAGGACCCGGAATCTAAGTCATAAAGACGCCACCCTTTTTTGTCGAATGGGTAGCCAATAAATATGCATTTGCGGCTTTTAGAAGCGAATTTGTCACGAGAGCGATTAAGAGTTTTAGCGTACGCCAAACAACCAAAAATTCGGATATTTTCGAAAGGAGGAGGTTTGTTAAAAAGAGCTTCATAGGGAGTTTTACCGTGGAGAAGACGAGTCGGAGTGCGGTTTATTAAGTAGACGGCACTCAAGACGCATTCTCCCCAAAAATATAAGGGTAGATGAGCTTGAAAAAGAAGAGCACGAGCAACGTTTAAGATATGACGGTGTTTACGTTCGACGCGCCCATTTTGTTGAGGCGTGTCAACGTTAGAATGTTGAAAAAGAATGCCGTGTGTTTTAAAAAAAGGTATTAAGGGACGAAATTCCGTACCATTGTCGGTACGTAAGATTTTGATTTTCTTTTCAAATTGACGTTCGATCATGGCAAAGAAATTTAATAAAGTTTGTTTTGTATCACTTTTGTTGCGTAAAAGATAGACCCAAGTGGAGCGGGAATAATCGTCTACTATAGTTAAAAAATTTCGTGAACCACAAGAAGCATTTTCAGAATACGGACCCCAAATGTCACAATGAATAATATCAAAAGAAGAAGTAGCATGACTAGTACTTAAATGAAAATGTTCGCGAGTTTGTTTCGCGTGTAAACAAATGTCACAAGTTTTGCTATGAAAATTATTATTTTTAGAAGCATTCAAAAAAGGTAAAAACCGTGAGATGTCAGCCGAAGGGTGCCCCAACCGACAGTGCCAAAGGTCCGTGGGATGCCTCGTCCCAACCATGTAAGCGTGTGCCTTATCATTCCGGACTCCTTTAAGGTAGTAGAGCCCCTCGTGTTGCTCACCCGCACCAATCACAGTCTTCGAGGTACGGTCCTGAATAAGACACAAGTTATGAGAAAATTGAATGGTGAGACTTGTATCAATTAATAAACTAGAAACAGAGAGCAAATTACAATGTAAGTTTGCAGCATATAAAACGTTGCGTAAGACGAGACGAGGTGATAAATGAACGTCACCACTTTGCGTAGCGATAGTAAGGTCTCCATTTGGGAGGCCAACAGATAAAGGAGAAATTAATTGAAGATTTGAAAAATGTGAGAGACATCCCGACATGTGGTGGGATGCTCCTGTGTCGATAATCCAGGAAAAAGAAGAGAAAGTACCATTGAGACGGGTTGTTTCCATTTCACCTTTACGTGCCTGTAACAACTTACCCAATTCATCCAACTCAGTAGGGGTGAGAGTATTTAAATCAAGGCTGTCAAATTGAGACAGAGATGAACGAGAAGCTGACGCCACAGGAGCAGTGGAGACATGCAGAGACGGAGCAGAAGCCATATGAGCTTTAGGTGACGCAGCAGGGATCCCCTGGTTGTGGCGAGGATCGCGACTCGTACTTCGATGGTCAGGGACAAATACTGCGTTGCTAAGGTCAGTGGCATTGGGATCAAGATAAATACGGGGACGGGGACGGTCACCCCATGTGTCGGGATATTTTCCCGTCACACGATAGCAAAATTTCAGACTATGACCAGATTTTTTACAAGCAATACAGTAATATTTAGAGGGTTCAGTACGAGGTGCACGATCCCCCCCTGTCTGTCGAGAACCGTGATTAACACGGGCAGCATAAGCCATCACGTCAGGCGCGGTGTCAGTTCTATGAAGCGATAAATTACGGACCCCTTCATCTTGCAATAAACGGCTGTAAATAAGATCTAAAGAGGGAAGAGGATTGATACCGATTATTTGTGATCGAGCATTGAAGAAACGGTCATCAAGACCCATCAAGAAATCGCGCACTCGTCTCTTTTCTCTGCGAGCGTCAATGATAGTGAGCCAATTGCACTTACATGGATGGCAAGAACAAGGTGGAATGGTGTCATGCTCGAGGACGGCGTCCCAGATAGTCGTCATCCTGCCGTAGTACTCCATAAGTGATTTGTTTGGGCCTTGACGACACGCCATCAAGTCTGCCTGCAGCCGATAGATTCGTGCTTCATTAGTCTGACAAAATCGGTTCTTGATATCGGTCCAGACCAATCGAGCCTTGGGCCTTAGAGATATTTGCTTTCGTAAGTCGGGTACAAGAGTATTATAGATCCACATAGTCACAAGAGCGTTAGATGAACACCACGTCTCGTGGTTTGTGGTCGTTTCAGACGGTTTAGGTATCGAACCGTCGATATATCCCAGTTTTCCTTTTGCCATGAGAGCGAGTTGGAAAGACCGGGATCATTCATCATAGTTTTTGCCATTAAAAGCAATCGGTGTAATACTGGCTCCTGTGTGTTCCACATGAACCATAGAATAAGACTGAGATTTTGATGAAGCAAGGGCTTGAGACGAAGAGACAACCTCAGATTCTGGGTTCATCATTTGGATAATTTTTTTTTT
>JAIUZE010019167.1:0-12933 GCA_022085475.1 Heliosperma pusillum
ACAACCCATAAGTTGTATTACTAACCAATAGAATCTCATAAATATATTCTCTATTAAAATAATTGATAAATATAAAAATAATCTTTCACTTTTGAAAACATTTCAAAACATTTTATTTCCAAAATCATGCATCAATATTTTATCATCCAAAGTCATAGACTAAAGCTATAACTTTTGAAAATAAAATCTCTCGAATGGATAGTTACCGAATGACGACCTATACTATCTAATCTTCACAAAGATCTTCAGTATACGGATCATCTCTTCATCTTGATCACAAAGACCCTCCATCTCGAGTCTTGTGTAGTTTTATGTAGATCTAGTTTGAAGCGATTTTCTTTAAAGTTATGCCTGGTTAGCTATAACTTCCATGTTCACTTCCAAAGTTATTCGTGAAGTTGTTATAACTTTGTCTCACAAACTTTATCAAAGTTATGCCTAACTTTGATCTTTCTTCTCATAATTGTTGCTAGCTATAATAAGACTAAAGCACACAATTACACGCATATGATATATCGAGTAAAACATATTATTACGTAAATGCATGTCATTATCAAAACTATGAAATTGGTCCAACAAGTAGAATCCTAGATTAGGTAAACAAGGGAAACAACCTAGATAGGCCGAAATACCCTAGCTCACGAAACCCTAGGAGGCACGCAACCCTAGGAGGCACAAACCTAGGTTTACACGAAACCCTAGGTGGCTCAAACCCTAAGTGGGCTTATTAGGATAACAACAAATTGAGATAGAATATATTAGAAACCCAAGGTAGCATGACAACCCATAAGTTATATTACTAACCAATAGAATCTCATAAATATATTCTCTATTAAAACTTTTGATAATAACAAAAATACTCTTTCACTTTTGAAAACATTTAAAACATTTTATTTCCAAAATCATGCATCAACATTTATCATCCAAAGTTATAGGCTAAAGCTATAACTTTGAACATAAAATCTCTCGAATGGAATAGTTACCGAATGACGACCTATACTATCTAATCTTCACAAAGATCTTCAGTATTTGGATCATCTCTTCATCTTGATCACAAAGACACTCCATCTCGAGTCTTGTGTTGTTTGAGGTAGATCTTGCTTGAAACGATTTTCTTTAAAGTTATGACAGGGTAGCTATAACTTCCATGTAAACTTCCAAAGTTATTCCTGAAGTTGTTATAACTTTGTCTTACAGACTTTATCAATGTTATGCCTGAAGTTTTCATAACTTTGATCATTCTTCTCATAATTGTTGCTAGCTATAATAAGACTAAAGCACACAATTACACGCATATGATATATCGAGTAAAGCACATTTTCACGTAAACACATGTCATTATCAAAACTAAAAAATTGGTCCAAGAAATTCCCCCTTTTTGATGATGACAAGTCTCTTATGATTTCCTCTTCACATTGTGACTAAGTATGGTTCCCCCTCAACAAAGCACTCCAAAGTTATAGCAACTTTGATCGCAAGAACATAACAACTTAGCCAAAGTTATAACTTGAAAGACATTAAGAGATAACGAGTCTTGACAAGGAGCAAGCTTAAGCAAAGACTCAAATCGTATCATATCTTCCCCCTCTTCGCATCATTGAAAAGACAAGAACAAGGATATAAAATGACTAGAATAACATACTCCAAAGCAAGAAATAGATATGCAAAATACGCAATATTAAACGATATATAACAAGCAAAATCAAATATTAAATGTTAATAAAACTACAAACCACAAGAAATATTGTTAATTGCCAAATGGGCCGAATGAAGAGAGTATAAAAAGCCAAAATGGGCCGAATGGTTAAATAGTTTAAGAAACAAACAAACTAAGGTAAGAAGATCAAGGCATTTTGGGCTGTCGGATGATGTTGGGATTAATGTAATCGAGTCGGGTGCGGTACTCGAGAGTAGAAAGACGATCAAGGCACGTCGACACATGAGTAGCTTGGGCGGTGAGGCATACATCGAAGTTTCGAAACTTCGAAGAAAGAGCCTCCGTCGCATCAAATATAGTGTGCCTCTCACGCATTTCCGAACCGCTTTTCACCAATGCACCTCCTTGGCTCACCAAGAATTGCATCCGATCCCTTTGCCTATACATCTCTTGTCGAATATCGACAACATTCCTCTCTAATTTTGCTAGGCAACCATCAACACCCGTCATCCAACTCCGCAACTCACCACTCACACCCGAACCGACATGGTCACGGGTAGAGCTAGTGTTCCCCATAGCCACGATTTTTACAATTTTTTCAACAACCGCATCAATTTTCTTATCTTGTGCATCAAGGCGCTCCATTACTTTTCCCATAAACACTTCCAATTTTGATTCAATACCCAAAAAAGCAACAACATTCGGTTTAACATCAACCGAACAACCTTTTGACAAAAAAAAACAATTCCATACCCAATGCCTCCATTTTCTATGTCTTCACTAACACCCTCTTGTATCCTTTTTTTTTTTAATCGACGCCTTTTTGTACCTTCAAGCACCGAACCCGACTCGGTTTGGGTCAAAATGGGTGATTTTTGGTTGGGTTGTGGTGATGGATTTGTAAACATGTAAGGTGTTTCAGTTTTGGAGTTTGGGTGGTGGTGTTTTTGTACTTGGGCACATGGGTGCCGGCTCAAGAGTCCTATTTTCCTTTTTTTTTTTTTTTTTGAATTTGAGTAGGAAAAGGAATCTTAGGTAATTAGTTTTAGGGATATGGTAAGGATGGGATTTGGTAAATAAAAAGATATGGTAAGGTATTTTGGTTGAGAATTTTTGGCCAAATAGGATACTAGGGTAGAATTTTGGTTTAATTAGGAACGTGAATAAGATAGGTTTTTGGCAAATATGTGGTTCATAATTCAATTTCCATAAAACACTTAATATGCAAGATACTCACGTAAAATATATAATATTAAACACAAATATACTAGCAATGAAATCTGCGGACACAGTCACACAATCTCGTCTTATTCTAACCAGTCACACAAGTTCACAAAATAGATATGACGAATTTAATTGCTACTGATTAAACCAATTTCCAACCGCAAAATCTCAAAACGTCTTCTCGCTAACACCTTTGTTAAAATGTCAGCCCATTGATTTTCAGTACTACAAAATTCGAGTTTAATGTTGCCCTTTTCTACATGGTCACGTAAAAAATGATGTCTAATGTCTATATGCTTAGTACGAGAATGCTGAGCTGAATTCTTAGAAATAATAATAGCACTCGTATTATCACAAAATACAGGCATACAACCAACATTAACACCGTAATCACATAGTTGTTGCTTTAACCAAAGTAGTTGGGAACATACCAGTCCTGCAGCGATATATTCGGCTTCTGCAGTAGATAACGCAACCAAATTTTGCTTCTTTGAGCCCCAAGTAATTATGCATGGTCCAACAAACGTAGCAAATCCAGAGGTACTTTTTCTATCTAAAGAACATCCTGCATAATCTGCATCTGAATATCCTACTAGATCGAAATTACACTCAAGTGGATACCACAAATATAAATTAGATGTACCAATTAAATATCTCAAGATACGTTTAACTGCAATCATATGTGATTCTTTAGGACATGATTGAAATCTAGCACAGACACATACGCTGAACATAATGTCAGGTATACTTGCAGTTAAATATAATTAAGAACCAATCATACCTCGATATGTAGTCTCATCGACACACTTACCATTTTCGTCTAAGGTCAACTTTTTATCAGTTACCATAGGTGTGTCCATTGGATGAACGTTCTCCATACCAAATTTTCTGATTAGCTCCTTGACATATTTTTGTTGGTGAATCTTTATTCCTTCTTTGGTTTGTTGAATTTGCAATCCTAGGAAGAATTTCAATTCTCCCATCATGCTCATTTCAAATTTTGAGGTCATTAGATCTGAAAAGTACTTGCACAATTTATTGTTAGTAGAACCAAAAATAATATCGTCTACATAAATTTGAGCAACAAGTAAATCAGAACCCTCGGATTTTAGAAATAGGGTTTTATCGACAGACCCTCTTTTAAAATTGTTTTGCAATAAAAATTTTGACAGTCTGTCGTACCAAGCCCTAGGCGCTTGTTTCAAACCATATAAAGCTTTATCGAGTTTAAAAACATGGTTTTTAAACTTGCTATTCAAAAATCCAGGAGGTTGTTCAACAAAAACCTCTTCTTCCAAATAACCATTAAGAAAAGCAGTCTTAACGTCCATTTGAAACAGTTTCATTCCTTTGTGAGCTGCGAAGGCGATGAGCAAGCGATTAGCTTCAAGTCTTGCTACTGGTGCGAATGTCTTGTCATAATCAATCCCTTCTTGTTGATTATAACCTTGAACGACTAATTGAGCCGTGTTACGAACTATAACTCCTGAATCATCCAATTTATTTCTGAATACTCATCGAGTACCAATCACAGTTCGATTTGAAGGTCGTGGCACAAGATGGCAGACTTTATTACGTTCAAACTATTGAAACTCCTCTTGCATTGCTACAATCCAATTGGATTCTGCAAGTGCTTCCTTGATGTTGGTAGGCTCTATGGTAGACAGAAAGGAATAGAATGAACAAAAGTTATTTAATGTTCGTCTCGTTTGAACTCCCTTATTCAAAATTCCTAGGATACTATCCATAGGATGAGAACTCTTATATTTCCATTTCTTAGAGTTCCTAGGCTCATCATCATCTGATGAACTCTCGCTTTCCTCAAATGATTCAGAATCAAGATTGGTTCCCCCTGAGTTGGACTCTGGGGTTATAGCTAAAGTTGGTACAACTTCAGTTATAATATCTTGATCTGGGTCCAAAGTTATATCATCAGTTATACCTTTGGTTTCCTTTTCCTTGTTTTGAGAAGAGACATTTGTATCATCAACAATTGTCTCAGTTCTCTTTTCAAGATCATTTGCGGATTTATCAAGTTCATCAATGATTCCTTAAATAACTTCTTCATTGATTTCTGGTACGTCATCCCTTGAAAGGGGAAATTCGGGATCATTCATGTCTTCTTCTTCATTCTGTTCAACTTGCTCAGGCACATTATCTTCATCAAATACAACATGAACACTTTCTTCTATGCACAAAGTTCTTTTGTTAAAAACTTTAAAAGCTTTACTGTGATTAGAATAACCAACAAACACAGCTTCGTCACTTCGTGGATCAAATTTGCTTAAATTACTGTTTCCATTATTATGGACAAAACATTTACTACCGAAGCAACGAAGATGAGCTATATTGGGTTTTCTCCCTCTTAAAAGTTTATAGGGAGTCATTTTTAGAATTGGTCTAATCATAGCTCTATTGTGCACATAGCATGCAGTACTAATGGCTTCAGCCCAAAAGTTCTTAAGAAGGCCACTACACAAAAGCATAGTACGGGCCATGTCCTCTAATGTTCTATTCATACGTTCCACAAAACCGTTTTGTTGTGGTGCTTGTGGTGCAGAGAAGTTATGACCTACACCATTCTCCCTACAATATTCTATAAAGGCTTGATTATCAAATTTTGTGCCATGATCCGTACGAATGGAAACTAACTTTTTATCATACTTGTTTTGGGCAAGCTTCATTAGTACCACAAACTCATCGAAAGTTTCATCTTTAGTAAATAGAAATATAGGCCATACATACCTTGAGTAGTCGTCGACTAGGGCGAATACGTACCTTGATCCACCGCGGCTTCTGACTTTCATAGGTCCACACAAATCCATGTGTACCAACTCAAGTGGACGATCTGTACTTACTACTCGTTTTGGTTTGAATGAAGATCTAACTTGTTTACATCGGGCAGATGAGTCACACATTTTTTCTTGTTCGAATTTGATTGAGGGTAAACCCTCAACTAAATCCCACAATTTGAGTTTCTTTAAAATTGTAGGACTGATGTGTGCAAACCTCTTGTGCCACAAGCATGAATCATCCACAATAACTTTCATGCATGTAAAGGAACTTGTAGTAACTTTGTTCAAATCAATCATATTCACGTTCCTTTTAAGTAGACCTTCTAGAATAACATTACTAGTACATTCAATTATGATGCGACAGACATTTGAATGAAAAACTACTTTATTGCCTTTGTCACATAATTGAGAGATACTTAGCAAGTTATGCTTAAGACCATCTACCAGATAAACATTATTAATAGCATGTGAAGAAGATATACCAATCTTACCTACACCGATTATCTTGCCCTTCTTGTTGTCTCCAAAGGTGACCTTGCCACCGTTGAAGGACTCTAGTGAAAGAAAACGATTCTTATTTCCGGTCATGTGTCTCGAACACCCACTGTTGAGATACCATAAGTTGTTTTCTTTCACTATTATCTGCAAGGGAATCAATTATAGCTTTTAGATACCCACGCTAAGTTGGGTCCTTTGTGGTTAGTGACTCTGTAAATTTGATCCTTCCTAACCCATACATGTTTTACAACTTTTTTAATATAGGGTTTTCTAGGTTTTCTATTGTAACGCACATTAGCTTTAAATGACTGCTTCTGATTCACATAAACTTTAGATTTTGAAGGTATAAATGTGTAATCGAAAGCTATGTCATAAAACCATCTGAACTCATTATTTCTAAATTCTTCACGTTGAAGATCAGGTTCAGACTCATCAATACTAGACACGTCATGTTCTTTAACAAGATCAGTTTAATTTTTATTATCATTGACATATTTGACGCAATCCTCTTTAACATGAGCATTGTGACCACATCAATTGCAAATCAGATATTCTGAAAGATTGACATACTTCCTTCTTCTGAAATCACGGTCAGAAGGAGTGGATTTGCACATATCCTTGTCTCTACGACTATAAGATTCATGACCTAGACCCATCTTCATGTTATTGTTAGACTGTTCAGTAAGGAAGTCTAAAACCTTCTGACTTCCTTCCCATTTATCATGAACTTTTCGTGCATGTAGGAGCAATTCTTTCAAAGACTGAATTTCTTTTTCACATAATGAATGGTCTACATTCGAGTCTTTGGAAGGATTTTTCTTTTTAAAGCTTTCACGAAAATCATTAAAACGTTTGTTCAAGATAAATTTCTCCTCAATATGTTGATTTTTGGCTTGGGAGAATTCAGCCTTTATATCTTTCAATTACTGAGAAAGAAAAGAGTTTTCTTTCTTGTGATCAATAATAGCAATTTCCTTTGCCTTAGCTTCAGTTTTTAAAAGCTCATTGACTTTCTTCAATTCTAAAGTTATAGCTTCATTAGCTACAACTTTGGCTTGAAGATGCTTAATGTTGAGTTTTAACTCTGAGATTACAGCTTCATTAGCTATAACTTTAGACTCAAGAGCTTCTTTCTCAACATTTGTCATGTCTGAAGTTGTAGCTGAAATCGCCATAACTTTAGATTTGAGCTTTTTAGCTTTGGCCTTCAGAAGTTGGTTTTCCTCAGCAATGTCAAGAATTTGTTCCTTAAGATCTTTTAATTCAAGACTCTGTTCATGACAATGATCTAAGGCTTCTTCAAAATACTTAATTAATGACTTCTTAGACAATTTCTTAACTTGCTTTTTAAGTTCAAGATGACTAACCTCTTCATCATCTTCTGAATCTGGTTCTGAATCTGAGTTGCCAACAAGGCACATCTCGGATTCGCTCACATTGTCACTGTCAGAAATTAGGTCAAGACTGACGTTGCTCAGACACAGGTTGGCGACTTCTTCTTCCTCTGACTCGTCGTCTTCTCTGTCGAGATCTCCCCAGCAATAAGCCATCATGACTTGCTTGAATTCCTTCTTGGTTTTGTCTCGTTGATTTTTGTCTTTGATTTTCTTCCATGTAGGGCAATCCTTAATCATATGATCATTGTCCCTACATTTGAAGCAACCACGACTTGAGAGAGACCCTTTTGACTCGATTGGCATCTTATAAGATTTGTTAGTATTATTGTTAAACGTTTTACCTTGTGGTTTATTAAAGAATTTTTTCTTAAAACGTCTAGCAAAGAACACTGTGTCATCTTCAAGATCCGAATCATCTTTTTCACTAAACTCGGCTTGTAAAGCCACTTTCTTATTGTTACTATCGTTTGCCTCATCCTCATCAAGAGTAATCTCGTGAGCCATTAGGGTTCCGAGTAGCTCTTGATAACATAGGTTAGATAGATCTTTACATTCCTCAACTACCGTCACCTTAGGTCCCCATCGTCTAGATAGACTTTTAAGGATCTTCCTAGCAATTTCCCCGGAGTTAAAAGTTTTTCCAAGATTTTTCAATTCATTAATGATACTAGAGAAGCGAGTGGACATGCTGCCAAGCGATTCATTTTGCTCCATAGAGAACAATTCGTATTTTCGCATCAACAATGCAATACGTTGTTTTTTGACAACAGTTGTCCCCTCATAGGCTAACTCTAGACCATCCCATATTTCCTTGGTAGTAGAGCTAGATGAGAAACGGTCAAACTCAGTAGAAATCATGCCGTTTTGCAACAGGCTGATAGCTTTTGAATTTTTCTCAGCTTTCTTATAATCTGCCTCAACATAGTCCTCTTCTTTCTTTTCGGTGGAAGTGCCAGTAACAGATCCAAGCATGATCTTATTAGGGTCATTCTTAATGATTAGCCAACACTCCCAGTCGTTACCCTTTATGTAATGGGTCATCATATTTTTCCATAAACTGTAGTTCTTTCCATTGAATACGGGACACTTCAGGTGTTTGGAATCCATTAAAATAAAATTAAATGTAGCGAAAAATAACTAAAAATAAAAGGACAGAACGGATCAGACTCCTTACTGTAAGGCAATCAAGTGCACGAGGCTCTGATACCAATTGTAGAGTCTGTTGATCGAATACGAAAGAGGGGGGTGAATTGAGTATTAAAAACTAGCCCTACTCTTTCGATTTATATGATATGTAATTAATTATTTGATCTTATGGATTAAAATCAACTAATTAATTAATCAAAGTAAGCACTAGTAACGAAATAACGAAAAGTAAAGAAAGTAAAGAGAGGCACACGTGATTTTTGAGGTGGTTCAGTTTCACAAGTTGAAACCTACGTCCACTATTCTCGATTAATAATCTTTAGTACCTTTCTACGGATTACAAAAATTATCAACCCACTCGTATAATCAACTATGATTATAACTCAAGGTGAGTATCGCTAAATACTCTATACTATCTTACGTTAATAAGAAAGTACAATATAACTCACACAGATTCTCGTTAAAGAATTGTAAGATTATGTGATGTACTATTATCCAATAACAAATTTCACGCAAGTGATTGATAATAATTGATGCACGACTATTTTAAAAAAACAAACATTAAAAATTATAAATATTTTGCTCAAGGTTTGCTTTAAAAAGATTTTGGAAAATTCTCTCAATGTATGTGTGTGTGTCGTGTGTCCTATTGATTGAGAAGGGAAGGAGTAAATATAATAGAAGCATAGGAGATTAAAAACTAAAACCCTAACTTAATATTTAAGAAAGATATTTATCTTTTAATATCTCAAAATATTATTTGCTTTATATTTTAGAAATATATTTATCTTTAATATCTCAAAATATTGTTGTAAAGATATAGTAGAATCCTAGATTATGGTAAACAAGGAGAACAAGCCTATGGAGGCCGGATTCCCTATTGTCACGAAACCCTAGGAGCACGCAACCCTAGGAGGCACAATCCTAGGTTTACACGAAACCCTAGGTGGCTCAAACCCTAGGTGAGCTTATTAGGTTAACAACAAATTGAGATATAATATATTAGAAACCCTAGGTAGCATGACAACCCATAAGTTGTATTACTAACCAATAGAATCTCATAAATATATTCTCTATTAAAACTTTTGATAAATATAAAAATACTCTTTCTCTTTTTGAAAACATTTAAAAATATTTATTTCCAAAATCATGCATCAACATTTATCATCCAAAGTTATAGGTTAAAGCTATAACTTTGAACTTAAAATCACTCGAATGGAATAGTTACCGAATGACGACCTATACTATCTAATCTTCACAAAGATCTTCAGTATACGGATCATCTCTTCATCTTGATCACAAAGACCCTCCATCTTGAGTCTTGTGTTATTTGAGGTAGATCTTTGCTTGAATTGTTTCTTTAAAGTTATAACCAAGGTAGCTATAACTTCCATGTAAACTTCCAAAGTTATTCCTGAAGTTGTTATAACTTTGTCTCACATAACTTGTCAAAGTTATGCCTGAAGTTCTTATAACTTTGATCTTCTTTCTTGTAATTGTTGTTAGCTATAATAAGACTAAAACACACAATTACAAGCATATGATATATTAAGTAAGACACATTATCAAGTAAACACATGTCATTATCAAAACTATAAAATAGGTCCAACAGTACTCATGTTAGCACCAAGGGCATTCACTACTCGGGCAAATGGACTAGGAACCGACCTTACTCATGTTTGGCGCGGACCTCTCCACAGACCTGGGTTTGATTGCTTGGTATGGCAACCCACCCTTTAAGCCAAAACCATTTTAAATGCACTCAGCATACCGTTAATCAGCCTGGTTAAATGTGTATAACATTTACATGATCACCACTTTGTAAATAAACAATGACAAAATTTTCAAAATCAAAATCGTTTTTAAAATTGTAAAACATTTTCAAAGGTGGCCTAAAGTAGCGCGAAATGAGTTGAAACTCTGTCCGAGTGTCTAGTCAAAATCATTTCTCCACTTGCAGTCAACACTCCTACGACCACACTACGGTTGTCTAGGACAAACATTTCCAAATCAGTCATTTTCAAAAATCACTTAATACAGTGGCACACTCCCACTTCACAGGTCGAGGCTTTTTGAGTAAGTGTGCTAGATTGGTCGATCGCGTTTTGATTTTTGTCGGTCTCTTGCTCAGTTTTCAAGATGCTTGGAACCTATCAAGCAAGCGTTCATCAACCCGAGCCAAATGGTAATGATCAAATCCTAGCTGCGCTCCTTCGTCTCCAAACGAGCCAAGTCTAAGCCTATGTTCGCCTCAATGGCATTGAGAGTCGAATAGTTGCCGTAGAAACTAGGCCGCCTCCAGCAGACATTCTTGACCCTAGTGTACACGATAACATTCCACTCATCGAGGGACAACCAGAGGTCGATTCTCCACCATTTCTTACTGGAGCAGAAAAGCGAGTTCAATACTTGGAGGAGCAACTAATGTATCTCAAGGGAGATGACATCTATAGAGAAAAAATTTGCTAATATGAAATGGTAAATGCCCAGCTGCCAACCAATTTCAATATGACTGACATCCCAAAATTCAAGGGGCATGAAAACCCTTTGAGCCACATCCGTGCTTTCAAGGATTATATGTCTATCAAAAGCATCAAACCGGAGATGTTCCTAAGGATCTTTCCTTCATCTCTCGACACCATTCCCAAGCAATGGTTCTACGCCCTAGATCACAAGAAGATTGCAGCTTGAGACGATGCTGCAATTGAATTCACCAAACAATACGCGGACAATGTTGGAATTCAAGTTAACATGCGTACTCTAGAGGTCCTTACTTAAAATGAGAAGGGAGGTTTCACCAACTTCCTAAGTAGGTGAAGAAAGACTAGTACTCAACTGGTCGAACGTCCAGATGAAGCCACTATTGTGGAAAAGTTTGTGAACAATCAAAGATCTATTTATGCAAACCACCTAAGGGACTCTTGTGTAAAACGGTAGGCCGTGGGTATCAAGGCTCAACGAGTCGTTCTTATGGCTCCCCTAACAAGAGCGATGAGGTCAACCTTGTTGAATCGCCCAGAAAGAATAACCCCCAAAGGAAGTTTACAAACATCGGTGACACATACTCTAATGCCTTGAAAAGATTGACTCAACAAGGCAAACTCCAACCTATAGGACCTACACCTGATCCGGAATAGAAAAATAACTTTTGGGATGAAAACGCTTACTGTGATTATCATAGAGGCAAGGGACATGATACAGATAAATGATTCAAATTGAAGCATGTCCTTCAAGATATGATTGAGGATGGTCGTCTACCCATACCCCTAGGAGGCAAACCCAACAATACTTAGAATCCTCTTGGAATTCTAATGATCACGGATGAAGAATCCACCTTGTATTGTTCACACCTCATCTCCCCAGTTGAAGATGAAATTAAAATGCTCGAAAATGAAGAAAGGTATTCCACCATTTCTCCCACCATCGATGACTTCATCGCATGGGCTAGAAGTGTGTGTAGACAAGTTTCAGAACTCGAAACTATCGTGACATACTTGTTAAAGTAAGTGTCCTCCACAATAGTGCATTTATATAATAAATCTCATTTGGAATATACGTGGCATGATTAGTATATTTTGATACTCCACGCCAGTTGATTAACGTAAATCGGTAACCACGAGCTGGCTGTGTTTTATAGAAGATTTATCTGTTGGAAGAGTTCCAAGCAGAAAAGACAATTGGAAAGGTTCCAAGTAGAAATGACATTTTCAAATATAAATGTCATATATACGCTGGAATTGTTCCAGGCAAGTTTATCATTGCGGATTTCACAACGGAAATAGAGTACATTGCATCATATGATGATGCATATAAAATTAGCTTGGATTCGACGGTATTGGAGGGAATAGAAGTAGTTCCTATAGTTGTATAGCATATCCCATGATACTGGTAAAACAGTGGGAGCTACCTTTAGGCCAAGAGTCCTGAGTCTAGATTCAAACCTAGACATGTACTCGGAAGGTTTTATGTAATATGAGATTTTGTAGACAAAGAGAAATAGAAATCAGAACGATGGAAAATATGCAAGTAATTGCTAATCCATTAGAAATGCCTTTTGCAGGCTGAACATGATAGTCATGTCATTTCAATGGGGATTGAAATATGTACCTGAATTGCTAGAGATTATGAGATATGAAATTATTGATAGCGTATCAATTTTTCCAAATATTTGATAATCGCATTCATTGTTAGAGTTTCATTAAAAACTCCTTTATTT
>JAIUZE010019171.1:0-22605 GCA_022085475.1 Heliosperma pusillum
ATGAGTAGCTTGGACCACGACATTGATAGGCCCGTACTATCTTTACCGAGCATACGGCGTTTGCCGCTTGATAGCTTTTGTGTCTCGGCTTGGTGGGTTTATATCCAAGTCGGGGCATGGTTGCCTAATCCGTTTTGGGGTTGGAACCAGCTTAAGTACTAGCCATCTCTGCTTAGGGGTTCGCCTAGTAGAGTTTCTCATAGACGGTTATGTCATGGGACGGGGAACGGAATAGCTGTTGTCGCTAGGTCTGATCAGTCTAGGACTAGGATGTTTTTCCTACCTTGTGGTATAGCCCCGAGTTACAGAAGTCGACTATTGACTGTTCTAAGAACTTATGCCTGTTTCTAGAAGTATTGGTCTTTCATGTTTGTATGATTCTATGAATCTTAGAAGGTGAGATGCAAGCCGGCTAAGGTTGATAGAGTTTGGATTAACTGTTGTTAACTGATTCACATGATTACGTGTTGATTAGGGTTTGAGTGTATCAGGGCCATGTTACATGGTAACCGCTGAGCCAGCATACCAGCTTCCCTACCTCTTGTATATTTTATTATCGGTTTCACATGATAGATTTCATATGATAGGTTATATGTTAGTTAATTGTTTCATAACATGAAAAGCATATCATATATGTTTAATTTTTGTATTTTCCATATACATTGCTTTTATGTTATTCATGTTTAATTAAACTCGACATTTCGTGGCTGGGAGAACTCGGAGTTACCCCCCACTGACTGTGGCTTCCGTGTTTATATTTAATGCGGTCGAACAGGTGGTGTTGCATATTTTGGGTACATGGACGAGCTAGCGAGTGAAGGATTACCTTGGACCTATATTCGGTTCATAGTTTGTATATTATTATACACTAGTTTATTTCCGTATTTATACGGGAGATATGACTCCCGTCTTGTATATTTCTTTTGTAGAATTTTATTCCGTATTGTAACGAACCTTTTTATTATGTAATGACACCTTCGTATTGTATTCGTATCTTTTATGTATTTAAATAATTTTTTTTCTTTCCGCAAATTTGAGGGTGTCACAATATATATATATATAGGGTCAGGATCCGGTGAGAACCACCAACATAATGAGAACCGTGAGAACTCTCACTTAATCTCCACCAAATTTTGTTTTGAAAGTTTTGATGGATCATTTACCATTAGTTTAGTCTATTCAAGCAAAATATTTGCAGTAACTAACACAAAAATTATTGATTATATTAAAATTATGTACTTATGTACATAATTTCAATTTGGTACACTAAAATTACTATAAGTGCATGAAAACGAGCACTAGGTGCACGAAAATTGCTACATGCATGAAAACAGTTACTAGGTGCATAAATATGACGGGCTCTAGATGCATGAAAATGAGTACTAGGTGCATGAAAATTGCTAGATACATCAAACTGACTACTAAGTGCATGAAAATTAATAAATCGTATTTCGCCTCAATTTCCTTCATTAGCTTATAACTTTTTAAACAACAAATATGTTATCTAGCCTTAAAATTCTACGCCGAAACCAAATATGTTGTTAGTTTTACAAAATTAATTTTTTAAGGCGGAGTTCTCACGGTTCTCATTATCTTAGTGGTTCTCACCGGATCCCAATTCTATATATATATATATATATATATATATATATATATATATATATAGAGAGAGAGAGAGAAAGGTTCAAATGAGTCCCTTATATGTTTTGAATCCTTAAGTCCTTATTTTAGCCATTAGATCTAGTGGATGGATGGATGAGATTAAAGCAGAAAGTAGGGTCTTTAGGGTGAGGAAAAAAAAAAGAAAATGGTTATATTAGGTGAGAGGTTGCATGTAGTGGAATTGTTCTTCCCAAAGCTGATTAGGGTACTTGTTTACTAACGGCTAAAGACAATACCCAACGTACAAATCATTTCCTCAGTTTTCATATTGCTTCCTTCACACACCACTCTTTCAATTGTCTGCCAAATCAAACGCTCTCCATTTTCCATATTTCTCTCTATTTCTCTCTAGAAATCTCTCTAGAAATCAAATTATCTCTATATTTAAGCCATACAAATAAATTCAATTCTTCATACACCACTCTTTCACAGGCCAAAGATTTCACGCTGATTAATTAATAACCGTATTTGTAATGGATGTTATGAAAGTCATTCATGGTAAGAATTTCGATTTACTTTTATGAAAGCCAGTTCCTCATGACTTTTTGTGGTTTCACAGTTTGATTTTGTTTTTTTTAATATGTTAGGGCATAGTATTTTTTGATATTGAGTGTACTGCGTGTATCTGGTCGTATATATAGCTTGAATTCATCTTATAGTACCAGTTCAATTGTAATGTGTATGGAGGTGTAACTAGTGAACCTGGAATGTTCATAAAGTTACACATTTAAATGCAATAGAGTTACACTTTCTGAACAGGACCGTCACAAATTTTATGGAGAAACCTTGACGTTAGTTGTTTTGTAAAATTTAGACTTTTAAATGTTTGTAAAGTGGTGTTTATGCATGAAGAAATATTATATTATAGTGTAACTTTACACTTCTAGAAGTGTAACTTTATAATTATGGAAGGGTAACTTTCAGTTATGTTTGTATGTGAAGTGCAAACTTGCAACGTAGAAGTTAGTTAGAACATGGTCACACTTTTGTTTCATGGTCACACTTTCAATTATGTTTGTATGTTTAAATGTATGTTAAAAGTTTAACTTTGAAGTTTTAATTCTGCAACTTTGACGTTTTAACTCTGTAACTTTATTAAATAAATGTGAAACTTAAAATAACCTGTAACTCTGTCATTTAAATGATGTAACTCCTAACAGTGTACCTTGCAAGAGTTGAAAATGTAACTTTTATTGGTAATAAATGTAACTTCCAAATTATGTGTAACTTTGCCATTGGGATTGTGTAACTAATTAACTCTGAACTACTAATCGTTGATATAATCTGTAACTTCATTGCTGACATTCTGTTGTTGTAAGTGTAACTTTGATATAATCTGTAACTTTGAAGGTTTAATTCTGTAACTTTATTAAATATATGTGAAACTTAAAATAACCTGTAACTCTTTTGTTAAAATGATGTAACTCCTAACAGTGTAACTTTCAAGAGTTGAAAATATAACTTTTATTGGTTATAAATGTAACTTTCAAATTATGTGTAACTTTGCCGTTGGGATTGTATGTTTAAATGTATGTTAAAAGTTTAACTTTGAAGTTTTAATACTGTAACTTTGACGTTTTAACTCTGTAACTTTATTAAATAAATGTGAAACTTAAAATAACCTGTAACTCTGTTGTTTAAATGATGTAACTCCTAACGGTGTAACTTGCAAGAGTTGAAAATGTAACTTTTATTGGTAATAAATGTAACTTTCAAATTATGTGTAACTTTGCCATTGGGATTGTGTAACTTTGAAGAGTTTTATTGTGTAACTTTTATTGGGATTGTGTAACTTTGAAAATGTAACTTTGCCATTGGGATTGTGTAACTTTCAAATTATATGTAACTTTGAAGAGTTAATAATGTAACTTCTATTAGTTGTAATTGTAACTTTCAAATTATGTGTAACTCTGACTTGGGAATTGTGTAACTTATTGTAATAACAGTGTGACATTAGACTTTTAATTATGTAACTTTGACGATGAAGCCTTTAATTGTTGTAACTCTTAACACTAACTTTTATTTATTATAACAGTGTAGCTTTTAATTGTTGCGAGGGTAACTTTAAAATTATGTGTAACTGTGACGTGTAATAGTGTAACTTTTGTTATAAAAGTGTAACCTTGAAAATCTTTTTTATGAACTTTTATTTCAGGTGATGGTCAAGTAGTGAGGGGGAGCAATGAGGCTACGTTTTGTAGGGAAGTTGAACAAGAGTTTACACCATTCGTCTGCCAGGAGTTTAGAGAGATTGAGGAAGCGATAACTTTTTATAAGATATATGCCATTGCATGTGGTTTTGATGTACGGAAGTACACGACGAAGAAGTGGCGCGACGGATCAATCAAGTCTAAACTTTTGGTTTGCAATCGAGAGGGGTTCACTCAAAAAGCAAAATCAAGTGGGGAAGATGAAAGGATGGACAAAGTGGAACGACAGTACTGGAAGAGGAAAACCAAAGTCACGAGAGTGGGGTGTAGGGCGAGGATTAGGTTGTTTATGAGGAATGGTGAATTGGTGGTTGATCGATTTATCGAGGGTCACAATCACGAGCTTATCTCTGTTAAGGATAGAGAGTTCCAAAAGTTGTCGCGCAACATTACAGATTATCACAAAAGGATAATCGTTTATAACTCAAGGGTAGGTAATCTATTGCATCCACGAACAATTAATTATCCCTTGACCATGAAAATGATATGCTAAACAAATGGTTGACATTGTTTTGTTTGATTTTCAGTTGAAAATAGGAGCAACAAGGACGTACAAAATGTGCAAGGAACACGTCAATGGGTTCGAGAACATCGGGGCAACCTTAAATGATTTTAAGAACTTTCACAGGGATGTGAAATGTTTCATTCATGAACGAGACGGGCAATTGTTTGTAGATCATTTTAAGGAGATGGCTGAAAATAGGCAAGGGTTCTTCTTTGACTATGATATTGACGATGATGGTAGCCTGAGAAGGGCTATTTGGGCTGACGGGACTGCTCGAAGGAACTACTCTGTTTTTGGCGATGCGGTGTCCTTTGACCCTACATACTCGACAAACAAATATTCTATGGTGTTCACACCATTCACTGGTGTGGATCACCACAAACGATCGGTTACATTTGCGGGGGCGCTAATCGCAACGGAGGACTTTGCCTCCTTCAGTTGGGTTTTTAGCAGGTTTTTGATTGCCATGGGGGGTAAGGAACCCCAGTATATCATAACCGATCAGGATCCGGGGATTATAAAAGCTGTCCCTCTTGTGTTCAAGATAGCTAGGCACCGGTTTTGTATGTGGCATATAATGAATAAAGTTCCCAGTAAGTTTGGGGTGACTAGAACAGATTACCCTGACTTTCTAAAAAAACTGAATGATATTATATGGGACGAAGAGCTTGAAGCAACACCTTTTGATGATAGGTGGGCAGAAATAATAACAGAGCATGGACTGGTTGACAATTCGTGGTTTGCAGACACATACGCTATAAGGGCCCAGTGGGTAATGGCGCACTGCAGAGAGATTAATATGGCGTCTGTTATGAGGACAACGCAAAGGTCAGAGAGCGAAAATAGTTTTTTTAAGAGGTTTGAACATAAAACTGGTACGTTAGTTGAGTTTTGGATGCGGTTTGAGAGCGCTATGGACCAACAACGACACACCCAGAAGAAATTTGACAGCGATAACAAGCATTCGTCCCCGAAGACGGAGACGCATCTGGCTTTAGAGAAGTATGGGGCAAAAGTGTACACCCATAAAGTGTTTGAAGAATTCCAGGAAGAGGCTAAATACTCAATCGGTACGTGTAAAGCTGGGGGTGTTGCTGAGACTCCAGACCTAGAAGTGACATCAGTAAAAGATTCAATTAGGGGGCAAAATTTTGAGGTTAAATACAGCCCAGGTAAATACTAGTTAAATATTTAAATACATGTTGCCTATCAAAAATACAATAAAGTTACACATTGTGGAATTTGAAGTTACACATCTGCTAAACGAAGTTGCACATTGAGTAATGAATAACGGTGTATTATTAACATTGTTGGTGGTTACAATACGTGATAATTAATTCCTGCATTTCGTTATCTTGAGGTTACAAGTGTCATTTAATGCCCCATGTGATAATTGTTAATGCAGGAACGTTTAAATCGAGCTGCAGCTGTAGAATGTTTGAAAGAAAGGGCATACTATGCAGGCATGTTTTATGGATTTATTCGTCAAACGGGTTGAAGACTATACCGGATGATTACGTTTCAAAAAGGTGGACAAAAGATGCACTCCGCTACACTACATTTGACTGCGGTGGTGAAGTGATAGAGGACATTGATATCATTGATGGAAAACAAATTGCGATGTCGATAATGTGGTCGGAGGTTCATCAGACAGTTGGTTTCCTTGGTGGCAGAATTAAGGCCGATGTAGAGATTTTCTCCACTCTAATTAGGGAATTTAGAGAAAAGTTAGCTCCATTAGACAAACCGTTGAGTAAGAATCAGCAGTTAGAGAGTATACTTGGTTGTTCTGCTAGTGAGACGGTTACGATATTCCCCCCTAAAAATTCGAAGAACAAGGGTAGCGGTAAGAGAATGTTGTCCACCAAAGCAAAGTCCATTGCATTGGCAAGTAAGCCCAAGCGCATGTGTAAAAATTGTAAGCAGATGGCAAACCACGACAAGAGGAACTGCCCCAACCCTTATTCAGAGAACCCGCCATCACCCGAACAAGAGCCAGAGGAGGAGGAAGACGAAGAGGAGGAAGAAGAAGAGGAAGAGGAAGAGGACAATGACGAGGAAGAGTCCTCGGGGTAGACAAATCTGTTCTTATTTATTTGGTATGTTTATTTAAAACTAGGTGGTTGTTACGTAGCTGGACTTGAAGTTAGTAACTATAAACATGCTTGTAACTTTTATTTCACTGTGGCTTGAAGGATATAAGTTTTTGGGTGTGCTATCTAATTTTTCTTTTGTGGCTTCAAATTGTGAATTACACAATTTATCTGCTACAGGTATACAACCTGAGGTATGGACTGTAACTTTAATGCACATTTAGTGTGACTTTGAGGTGGATAAAGTGTAACTTTACAATTACAAAGTATCAAATAATTCGCTATATTCATTGAGTTTATCAAACAATATGAATATTAAGTACTACTTATTTAATTACATAGAGAGTGTAACTTTGTTGTTCTGTAAGTGTGACTTTACAGATTAAAATGTGTGACTTTATATTATTTTAGCATAGAAGTTACACTCTGTGAATGGAAAAGTTACATTATACACATTAAAAGTGACACTTTAAGATGTTCACTTAAATAATATATGGATATGAGAAGTTATTATAGGGCCAAAATAATATGTAACTTTGATGTTAGAGAGGTGTAATTTTAATGTTCTATAGGCACTCCTTAATTTGGAAGTGTAAATGTTCAAATAAATGTTCCTTTAACGCAAATGACAATGATAATTTTAATGTTCTATAGGCACTCCTTAATTTGGAAGTGTAACTTTAATGCACATTTAGTGTGACTTTGAAGTGTTTAAAGTGTATCTTTAATGCA
Organism: Heliosperma pusillum; assembly: GCA_022085475.1. NCBI lineage: Eukaryota > Viridiplantae > Streptophyta > Magnoliopsida > Caryophyllales > Caryophyllaceae > Heliosperma > Heliosperma pusillum. The sequence continues at coordinate 7,203 of JAIUZE010019171.1, forward strand.
CAACAAATATATGGAACTGTAACTTTAATGCACATTTAGTGTGACTTTATAGTGTTTAAAGTGTATCTTTAATATGACGAATTAACATGTGTTGATACAAAATGTGAAGAGGTACTAGAGTGTGGAATTAAAATGTTTAATAACATATCACTGAAAAGGTTCTAAAAAGCTACGTTACATAAATTGTCCACTACCATACACCGATAAAGAGAAATGATGAAACGACATTCATATTTAAATAGTATCAATAAAACGACATTCACTACCATACGACTTTACTTTTTTGCCAACACCGGCTTCATTTTCCGCCTGGTATGCACCGCTCTCCAAATCTTGTCTTTTCCATCAATAAAAGGGGTGACCTTCTTCAAGATGCTTCCTCGCAAGACATTGATGTCTGCTAGTACAAGGGTCGCCGCTAATTCTATTACCAAATAGCGCCGGTTGACCTTTTTCCCAATGTCCTCGTGGTCAAAGGGAGCACCCTCGTACATGAGCATATGCATCATGGCAAAGACCCCGGACTCTGTATTGTTAGGCGAGGGAGACTGCCACTTCAATTTGAGCTGACGTTTTTCAAATTCGCATATGCGGTATCCTCTGGTGAATCCTGCTGAATCCAAATGATCGCTCCCTTCTTTTGAATCCAAATAGTCGCTCATAATGGAAGCCTGCATACGAAAGAGCATACGTCAACTAACCAACATAATAAAACATCCAAGTTATCTATGTGATCAATTGGCATCAAACTTACAATGCGAGAAGAAGCTTTGCATATCGCCGATTTATCCCAGTCAGGATGAAGCTGGTGGTCGAGTAGATCAATCGTCTTTGATTTAAAGTTGATACAAACACACGCATAATGGTTAGCGATGTGCACTGGTACGAAGAGTAAATCTGCATTCAAGTTGAAAGTCTTGCCACAGTCATTCGTAAAGGTGTCCCACACTTCGAAAAGACTGTCGAGAAGTTCATTGGACTGTGTGCCGTACTCCGATATATCAAGCAACTTTTGTAACAATTCCTATAAGCAAGTGGTGAAAAGTGTTAGTTGAGGACTTGATTCCTGAACATCAGACCCATAAAGTTACACAAAATGAAGTTAACAGTTACACAATCATATCAATGAAGTTACACTATTCATATGTAATAGTTACGCAATCCAGAATATAGCGTCATTTTATCGATATTTCAAAGTTATGTTATGGTAAGTTTAGTGTAACGTTATGTCGTAGTTGGATGTTGAAACGCAATTGGTTTTGATTGAAAGAATATAAATATTCGGAAATGTACCATATGGCGTATGCCGAAGAACGCCATCCGTGGCACTTTGTTTTCTTCGGACTCCAACCGATTCAACAACAACGACCAACACTCTATAACAGACGGGGACATTTCAGTGTCTGGCAGCATGGACATAATGTTCTCCCTGTTAATCGTAGCACGCGGACTGAACCACACTAGAGCCTCACTGCGTTCAAGCCGGGTAATAAGAAAACTTAAACAGCTTCTGATTTACAAAGGAAATATAAGGAACAAGGACAGTTGAGAGGGACTTACTCAGACAGGAAATTGTAGTCGTCCAGGAAGCAATAGTCTGCCACGTGCTTTCGCAACGGTAAAACAACTTTCACTAATGATTGGTTATTCCGTAAAATCTTGGATACAACGATGGCATTCGCACCAACATCACAATCGATTGAGCACCCCAGACCATCCCCTCCGCCACGAAGACGGCCCTTAATAGACGACAATCGGTGAGAAACAGGAGACCGAACAGGTGCAGGGTGTGCTTCAGGTGTTCGATCATCAACTGGTGTAGCGCCAAGAGAGGGACGAGGGCGCTTGGTGTAAGTAAGCCCTATGTCACGATCATTTCTCCTCTTGCTAGCGGCATTATTCTGCTTCCTCGACAATACATGGTCAAAAACCTCCTTAAAGTCAGAAACCCTTTGTAAAACATCCTCCCTGCACCTATTTATGTCGCTTAGTACCAGTGTAGCAGCAATTTCATGGCGAAACAAGTTAATGGCCTTCATTTTGCCAAGGCCGCATTCAAAAGGCTTCCCACAAAAAAACAACATGTGCAACATCAGGTAAACACCGCAATCCTTCATCGTGTACCCTGTACCTTGCCATCTGAACGGAATGTTAACAAGCTTAAACCCGCCGACCTTTGCGCCCTTTGTCAGACCTTTTGACTCCATGTACTTGCCGAATATATTCACCTGTAGGTAGATAAACAACATTAGTTGAAATAGATAATCCTTTTAGATGTCCACGAAAAAATACAAACGTGATTAGATATGTTATAACATTACCGCGATACGTGCAATCCCTCCATAGGGCAGCTTTTCAAGATCTTCATCGTTTTACGTTGTCAACCTTGAGGGATTGCACGTATAAAAATTGTACCTTGACAACCGTAAATACGATGAAGATCTTGAAAAGCTGCCCTATGGAGGGATTGCACGTATCGCGGTAATGTTATAACATATCTAATCACGTTTGTATTTTTTCGTGGACATCTAAAAGGATTATCTATTTCAACTAATGTTGTTTATCTACCTACAGGTGAATATATTCGGCAAGTACATGGAGTCAAAAGGTCTGACAAAGGGCGCAAAGGTCGGCGGGTTTAAGCTTGTTAATATTCCGTTCAGATGGCAAGGTACAGGGTACACGATGAAGGATTGCGGTGTTTACCTGATGTTGCACATGTTGTTTTTTTGTGGGAAGCCTTTTGAATGCGGCCTTGGCAAAATGGAGGCCATTAACTTGTTTCGCCATGAAATTGCTGCTACACTGGTACTAAGCGACATAAATAGGTGCAGGGAGGATGTTTTGCAAAGGGTTTCTGACTTTAAGGAGGTTTTTAACCATGTATTGTCGAGGAAGCTGAATAATGCCGCTAGCAAGAGGAGAAATGATAGTGACATAGGGCTTACTTACACCAAGCGCCCTCGTCCCTCTCTTGGCGCTACACCAGTTGATGATCGAACACCTGAAGCACACCCTGCACCTGTTCGGTCTCCTGTTTCTCACCGATTGTCGTCTATTAAGAGCCGTCTTCGTGGCGGAGGGGATGGTCTGGGGTGCTCAATCGATTGTGATGTTGGTGCGAATGCCATCGTTGTATCCAAGATTTTACGGAATAACCAATCATTAGTGAAAGTTGTTTTACCGTTGCGAAAGCACGTGGCAGACTATTGCTTCCTGGACGACTACAATTTCCTGTCTGAGTAAGTCCCTCTCAACTGTCCTTGTTCCTTATATTTCCTTTGTAAATCATAAGCTGTTTAAGTTTTCTTATTACCCGGCTTGAACGCAGTGAGGCTCTAGTGTGGTTCAGTCCGCGTGCTACGATTAACAGGGAGAACATCATGTCCATGCTGCCCGACACTGAAATGTCCCCGTCTGTTATAGAGTGCTGGTCATTGTTGTTGAATCGGTTGGAGTCCGAAGAAAACAAAGTGCCACAGATGGCGTTCTTCGGCATACGCCATATGGTACATTTCTGAATATTTATATTCTTTCAATCAAAACCAAATGTGTTTCAACATCCAACTACGACATAACGTTACACTAAACTTACCCTAACGTAACTTTGAAATATCGATAAAATGACGCTATATTCTGGATTGTGTAACTATTACATATGAATAGTGTAACTTCATTGATATGATTGTGTAACTGTTAACTTCATTTTTTGTAACTTTATGGCTCTGATGTTCAGGAATCAAGTCCTCAACTAACACTTTTCACCACTTGCTTATAGGAATTGTTACAAAAGTTGCTTGATATATCGGAGTACGGCACACAGTCCAATGAACTTCTCGACAGTCTTTTCGAAGTGTGGGACACCTTTACGAATGACTGTGGCAAGACTTTCAACTTGAATGCAGATTTACTCTTCGTACCAGTGCACATCGCTAACCATTATGCGTGTGTTTGTATCAACTTTAAATCACAGACGATTGATCTACTCGACCACCAGCTTCATCCTGACTGGGATAAATCGGCGATATGCAAAGCTTCTTCTCGCATTGTAAGTTTGATGCCAATTGATCACATAGATAACTTGGATGTTTTATTATGTTGGTTAGTTGACGTATGCTCTTTCGTATGCAGGCTTCCATTATGAGCGACTATTTGGATTCAAAAGAAGGGAGCGATCATTTGGATTCAACAGGATTCACCAGAGGATACCGCATATGCGAATTTGAAAAACGTCAGCTCAAATTGAAGTGGCAGTCTCCCTCGCCTAACAATACAGAGTCCGGGGTCTTTGCCATGATGCATATGCTCATGTACGAGGGTGCTCCCTTTGACCACGAGGACATTGGGAAAAAGGTCAACCGGCGCTATTTGGTAATAGAATTAGCGGCGACCCTTGTACTAGCAGACATCAATGTCTTGCGAGAAAGCATCTTGAAGAAGGTCACCCCTTTTATTGATGGAAAAGACAAGATTTGGAGAGCGGTGCATACCAGGCGGAAAATGAAGCCAGTGTTGGCAAAAAAGTAAAGCCGTATGGTAGTGGATGTCGTTTCATTGATACTATTTAAATATGAATGTCGTTTCATCATTTCTCTTTATCGGTGTATGGTAGTGGACAATTTATGTAACGTAGCTTTTTAGAACCTTTTCAGTGATATGTTATTAAACATTTTAATTCCACACTCTAGTATCTCTTCACATTTTATATCAACACATGTTAATTCGTCATATTAAAGATACACTTTAAACACTATAAAGTCACACTAAATATGCATTAAAGTTACAGTTCCATATATTTGTTGTGCATTAAAGATACACTTTAAACACTTCAAAGTCACACTAAATGTGCATTAAAGTTACACTTCCAAATTAAGTAGTGCCTATAGAACATTAAAATTATCATTGTCATTTGCGTTAAAGGAACATTTATTTGGACATTTACACTTCCAAATTAAGGAGTGCCTATAGAACATTAAAATTACACCTCTCTAACATCAAAGTTACATATTATTTTGGCCCTATAATAACTTATCATATCCATATATTATTTAAGTGAACATCTTAAAGTGTCACTTTTTATTTGTATAATGTAACTTTTCCATTCACAGAGTGTAACTTCTATGCTAAAATAATATAAAGTCACACATTTTAATCTGTAAAGTCACACTTACAGAACAACAAAGTTACACTCTCTATGTAATTAAATAAGTAGTACTTAATATTCATATTGTTTGATAAACTCAATGAATATAGCGAATTATTTGATACTTTGTAATTGTAAAGTTACACTTTATCCACCTCAAAGTCACACTAAATGTGCATTAAAGTTACAGTCCATACCTCAGGTTGTATACCTGTAGCAGATAAATTGTGTAATTCACAATTTGAAGCCACAAAAGAAAAATTAGATAGCACACCCAAAAACTTATATCCTTCAAGCCACAGTGAAATAAAAGTTACAAGCATGTTTATAGTTACTAACTTCAAGTCCAGCTACGTAACAACCACCTAGTTTTAAATAAACATACCAAATAAATAAGAACAGATTTGTCTACCCCGAGGACTCTTCCTCGTCATTGTCCTCTTCCTCTTCCTCTTCCTCTTCCTCTTCTTCTTCCTCCTCTTCGTCTTCCTCCTCCTCTGGCTCTTTTTCTGGTGATGGCGGATTCTCTGAATAAGGGTTGGGGCAGTTCCTCTTGTCGTGGTTTGCCATCTGCTTACAATTTTTACACATGCGCTTGGGCTTACTTGCCAATGCAATGGACTTTGCTTTGGTGGACAACATTCTCTTACCGCTACCCTTGTTCTTCGAATTTTTAGGGGGGAATATCGTAACCGTCTCACTAGCAGAACAACCAAGTATACTCTCTAACTGTTGATTCTTACTCAACGGTTTGTCTAATGGAGCTAACTTTTCTCTAAATTCCCTAATTAGAGTGGAGAAAATCTCTACATCGGCCTTACTTCTGCCACCAAGGAAACCAACTGTCTGATGAACCTCCGACCACATTATCGACATCGCAATTTGTTTTCCATCAATGATATCAATGTCCTCTATCACTTCACCACCGCAGTCAAATGTAGTGTAGCGGAGTGCATCTTTTGTCCACCTTTTTGAAACGTAATCATCCGGTATAGTCTTCAACCCGTTTGACGAATAAATCCATAAAACATGCCTGCATAGTATGCCCTTTCTTTCAAACATTCTACAGCTGCAGCTCGATTTAAACGTTCCTGCATTAACAATTATCACATGGGGCATTAAATGACACTTGTAACCTCAAGATAACGAAATGCAGGAATTAATTATCACGTATTGTAACCACCAACAATGTTAATAATACACCGTTATTCATTACTCAATGTGCAACTTCGTTTAGCAGATGTGTAACTTCAAATTCCACAATGTGTAACTTTATTGTATTTTTGATAGGCAACATGTATTTAAATATTTAACTAGTATTTACCTGGGCTGTATTTAACCTCAAAATTTTGCCCCCTAATTGAATCTTTTACTGATGTCACTTCTAGGTCTGGAGTCTCAGCAACACTCCCAGATTTACACGTACCGATTGAGTATTTAGCCTCTTCCTGGAATTCTTCAAACACTTTATGGGTGTACACTTTTGCCCCATACTTCTCTAAAGCCAGATGCGTCTCCGTCTTCGGGGACGAATGCTTGTTATCGCTGTCAAATTTCTTCTGGGTGTGTCGTTGTTGGTCCATAGCGCTCTCAAACCGCATCCAAAACTCAACTAACGTACCAGTTTTATGTTCAAACCTCTTAAAAAAACTATTTTCGCTCTCTGACCTTTGCGTTGTCCTCATAACAGACGCCATATTAATCTCTCTGCAGTGCGCCATTACCCACTGGGCCCTTATAGCGTATGTGTCTGCAAACCACGAATTGTCAACCAGTCCATGCTCTGTTATTATTTCTGCCCACCTATCATCAAAAGGTGTTGCTTCAAGCTCTTCGTCCCATATAATATCATTCAGTTTTTTTAGAAAGTCAGGGTAATCTGTTCTAGTCACCCCAAACTTACTGGGAACTTTATTCATTATATGCCACATACAAAACCGGTGCCTAGCTATCTTGAACACAAGAGGGACAGCTTTTATAATCCCCGGATCCTGATCGGTTATGATATACTGGGGTTCCTTACCCCCCATGGCAATCAAAAACCTGCTAAAAACCCAACTGAAGGAGGCAAAGTCCTCTGTTGCGATCAGCGCCCCCGCAAATGTAACCGATCGTTTGTGGTGATCCACACCAGTGAATGGTGTGAACACCATAGAATATTTGTTTGTCGAGTATGTAGGGTCAAAGGACACCGCATCGCCAAAAACAGAGTAGTTCCTTCGAGCAGTCCCGTCAGCCCAAATAGCCCTTCTCAGGCTACCATCATCGTCAATATCATAGTCAAAGAAGAACCCTTGCCTATTTTCAGCCATCTCCTTAAAATGATCTACAAACAATTGCCCGTCTCGTTCATGAATGAAACATTTCACATCCCTGTGAAAGTTCTTAAAATCATTTAAGGTTGCCCCGATGTTCTCGAACCCATTGACGTGTTCCTTGCACATTTTGTACGTCCTTGTTGCTCCTATTTTCAACTGAAAATCAAACAAAACAATGTCAACCATTTGTTTAGCATATCATTTTCATGGTCAAGGGATAATTAATTGTTCGTGGATGCAATAGATTACCTACCCTTGAGTTATAAACGATTATCCTTTTGTGATAATCTGTAATGTTGCGCGACAACTTTTGGAACTCTCTATCCTTAACAGAGATAAGCTCGTGATTGTGACCCTCGATAAATCGATCAACCACCAATTCACCATTCCTCATAAACAACCTAATCCTCGCCCTACACCCCACTCTCGTGACTTTGGTTTTCCTCTTCCAGTACTGTCGTTCCACTTCGTCCATCCTTTCATCTTCCCCACTTGATTTTGCTTTTTGAGTGAACCCCTCTCGATTGCAAACCAAAAGTTTAGACTTGATTGATCCGTCGCGCCACTTCTTCGTCGTGTACTTCCGTACATCAAAACCACATGCAATGGCATATATCTTATAAAAAGTTATCGCTTCCTCAATCTCTCTAAACTCCTGGCAAACGAATGGTGTAAACTCTTGTTCAACTTCCCTACAAAACGTAGCCTCATTGCTCCCCCTCACTACTTGACCATCACCTGAAATAAAAGTTCATAAAAAAGATTTTCAAGGTTACACTTTTATAACAAAAGTTACACTATTACACGTCACAGTTACACATAATTTTAAAGTTACCCTCGCAACAATTAAAAGCTACACTGTTATAATAAATAAAAGTTAGTGTTAAGAGTTACAACAATTAAAGGCTTCATCGTCAAAGTTACATAATTAAAAGTCTAATGTCACACTGTTATTACAATAAGTTACACAATTCCCAAGTCAGAGTTACACATAATTTGAAAGTTACAATTACAACTAATAGAAGTTACATTATTAACTCTTCAAAGTTACATATAATTTGAAAGTTACACAATCCCAATGGCAAAGTTACATTTTCAAAGTTACACAATCCCAATAAAAGTTACACAATAAAACTCTTCAAAGTTACACAATCCCAATGGCAAAGTTACACATAATTTGAAAGTTACATTTATTACCAATAAAAATTACATTTTCAACTCTTGCAAGTTACACTGTTAGGAGTTACATCATTTAAACAACAGAGTTACAGGTTATTTTAAGTTTCACATTTATTTAATAAAGTTACAGAGTTAAAAAGTCAAAGTTACAGTATTAAAACTTCAAAGTTAAACTTTTAACATACATTTAAACATACAATCCCAACGGCAAAGTTACACATAATTTGAAAGTTACATTTATAACCAATAAAAGTTATATTTTCAACTCTTGAAAGTTACACTGTTAGGAGTTACATCATTTTAACAAAAGAGTTACAGGTTATTTTAAGTTTCACATATATTTAATAAAGTTACAGAATTAAACCTTCAAAGTTACAGATTATATCAAAGTTACACTTACAACAACAGAATGTCAGCAATGAAGTTACAGATTATATCAACGGTTAGTAGTTCAGAGTTAATTAGTTACACAATCCCAATGACAAAGTTACACATAATTTGGAAGTTACATTTATTACCAATAAAAGTTACATTTTCAACTCTTGCAAGTTACACTGTTAGGAGTTACATCATTTAAATGACAGAGTTACAGGTTATTTTAAGTTTCACATTTATTTAATAAAGTTACAGAGTTAAAACATTAAAGTTGCAGAATTAAAACTTCAAAGTTAAACTTTTAACATACATTTAAACATACAAACATAATTGAAAGTGTGACCATGAAACAAAAGTGTGACCATGTTCTAACTAACTTCTACGTTGCAAGTTTGCACTTCACATACAAACATAACTGAAAGTTACCCTTCCATAATTATAAAGTTACACTTCTAGAAGTGTAAAGTTACACTATAATATAATATTTCTTCATGCATAAACACCACTTTACAAACATTTAAAAGTCTAAATTTTACAAAACAACTAACGTCAAGGTTTCTCCATAAAATTTGTGACGGTCCTGTTCAGGAAGTGTAACTCTATTGCATTTAAATGTGTAACTTTATGAACATTCCAGGTTCACTAGTTACACCTCCATACACATTACAATTGAACTGGTACTATAAGATGAATTCAAGCTATATATACGACCAGATACACGCAGTACACTCAATATCAAAAAATACTATGCCCTAACATATTAAAAAAAACAAAATCAAACTGTGAAACCACAAAAAGTCATGAGGAACTGGCTTTCATAAAAGTAAATCGAAATTCTTACCATGAATGACTTTCATAACATCCATTACAAATACGGTTATTAACTAATCAGCGTGAAATCTTTGGCCTGTGAAAGAGTGGTGTATGAAGAATTGAATTTATTTGTATGGCTTAAATATAGAGATAATTTGATTTCTAGAGAGATTTCTAGAGAGAAATATGGAAAATGGAGAGCGTTTGATTTGGCAGACAATTGAAAGAGTGGGGTTTGAAGGAAGCAATATGAAAACTGAGGAAATGATTTGTACGTTGGGTATTGTCTTTAGCCGTTAGTAAACAAGTACCCTAATCAGCTTTGGGAAGAACAATTCCACTACATGCAACCTCTCACCTAATATAACCATTTTCTTTTTTTTTTCCTCACCCTAAAGACCCTACTTTCTGCTTTAATCTCATCCATCCATCCACTAAATCTAATGGCTATTATAAGGACTTAAGGACTCAAAACATATAAGGGACTCATTTGAACCTTTCTCTCTATATATATATATATATATATATATATATATATATAATATATAAATATATATATATATATATCTGTGTGTGTGTGTGTGTATGCTTCTACTTGTTTATTTCTGTTTATGTACGTTATTTGTGATATGGCTGGGAGAACCCGGAGTTACTCCCCATTGACTGTGGCGTTCATGTTTTCATGGATGAACATGTTGCTTGGATGGATTTTGCTTGTTTTTGGGTTCAGGTGTGAGCTAGCGAGCGTTGGCCTCGACGACGTTCTTAGCTAGTTTGCTAAACACTTTCTATGTTCGATAACGTTTTGAGAGACTACGTCTCTTTGTAGTATGTTATACTTTAGCTTGTAATTATTTGACATTCCTCGTACTTTTATCTAACATGTAAAAAGTTTCAAAAATATCGTATTTTCCGCTATATAAATTGCATGCTTGTTATGTTTTATTTCCGCTATCGCGAGGGTTGTCACATTCTACCCTTACTTCTGGCATTGTGGGCAGTCATCTAGGTAAGTGTACTCCTTACGGTACAAAATGCAATCACTCGAGCATGCATGGATTTTTTTGGTAAGTAGTAGCTAGTAAACATAACACTTTTTTACATCGATAAGTGTTAGTGGGATGCTCATATTTTTCCGGCAACATATCGGACAAGAGTTCTAATAAAGCTGTAAAACTCTTATCGCTCCACCCATTCCCAGCTTTTAAGGTGTACAACTTCAACACCGCTGATAGACGGGTACTTAGAGCAACCCGGAAATAAAGGCTTCTTCGAATCACTAACCAGGGTCTGAAATATTTCGGGACATTCAACAAAATCTTTTTCTAGATCATCCATCATCTGATCAATATTCTCTGCTTCTTTATCACAATCCTTATCATCACTATGCTCATTAACCTCAATGTTATTATCTTCCTCTCCAACTACCTTAAAATCAACCACACTATCAACTTGTCTCTCCAGATTTACGGCGTTAAGACCATCAGGAATGTCATTCTCTTTCTCTCCATGCCATGTCCACACAGTATAATTTGGTTTAAATCCCTTTAATATCAAATGTTCTCGCATTTCACTTCCATAATTCACCTTTTTTTTTATTCTTACATACGCTACAAGGGCACACGAGTTGTTCATCAACCCCATGTAGTCTTTGATTTTCAAGAGCATGAGTAATAAATTCATCAAGTCTTCGCAGATAGGTAAAATCACGCTTTCCATACATCCAAGTTCGATCCATGCTATAATTATTTCAAACATATATATAAACATATATATATATATATATATATATATATATATATATATATATATATATATATAGAATAAGGATCAAATGAGTCCACCTTGTTTCCTTGAGTCCATGAGTCCTCTTGTAGGCCATTGGATCTTGAAGATGGATGGTTGAGATGAAAATAAGAAAATGGTCATTAATGGGGTGTTTAATCTATTTCTCTCACTACCACCCTAATTAAGCCACTAATACATCCATCTCTCCCACTCAATTCCCACACAATTCATTCATTCAAAACACTTCCTCCTTCTCTCTAAAATAAACACTCCTCCTTCTCTCTAAAATAAACACTCATCCTATTCTCTCTAAATTCAAACCAACCACCAAAACCCAAAAAAAAAAACCTAGATCTAAAAAAGAAACCCTCCTCCACCAGCCACCACCTCGACAGCCACCACCTCCGGTCTCCCCTCCACAAGCTGCCATCCCCACGACGTCGCCACCCACCTTCTCCGACCACCCTCTTCTCGCGCCTCCTCCAGCCGCCCTCCTCACACCACCCACCTCCTCCAACCGAACTCCTCCAGCCACCCTCGTCACACCACCCACCTCCTCCAACCGACCTTCTCCAGCCGCACCACCACCTCCTCCACTGTCCTCCTTCACATCTAACAACCACCACCAAAGCAAAAAAAACACAAAAAAACTAGATCTGAAAAAAAGAAAAAACGAGTAATGCGTCCGTCTCCTTCTTCTACCGCCGGCACAACCACCATCCACCTTCCACCACGCCATGACCCACGGCCCACCTTCTCCCTCCACCCCACGAGCCGCCTCCTCTTTCTCCCTCCATTGCCTGCCGCCCCTTCCTCCTCCCTGCCGTCCCTACGTCACCACCACTTTCTTTTTTCTTTTTTTTGGGTTGGGGTGGTTAATTCGTCACCACCGCTTTCTCATTACTCTCTCATTTTTTCTCTTTTTTTGTTCTTTTTGTTCTTTTTCCTGATTTTTTGAGATTTATTATAATTTTTTTTCTTCTTTTTTTTTTGGGTTACTTTTTTTTCCTCCCACTTTATAGATTTGCTAAACAAGTACTAATTACTTTCAAAAAATAATCAATTAACAAAGTTTAACATAATTTTTTGTTTTACGTGACTATTTAGTTGATTTTGACTTTTAGATCTACTAAATAAGAAGTAAATTTTTGAAAAAATAATCGTATTAAGACGGAGGTTGTTGATGGGTTGAAGTTACACTCTCAACTGATTGAAGTTACATTTAAAGTGGACTAAAGTTATGCTCTAAGTGGACTAAATATACACTATCAATGGATAAAAATTACACTGTATATGACTAAAGTTACACTCTCAATATACTAAAGTTACTTTCTGAAAAGACTAGAGTTGCACTATAAAATAGTTAAAATTTCAAAATTTCAAAATAAGATGACATAAAATTACTTGGGAAAACAAAATTACATTAAAGTTACACTTATAAAACACTAAAGTTACACTGAAAATACGTAAAAAATCAAAATCTTGTCGTAAAATCAATTTTTAGTATAAGGTTACACTTTTTTGAATTAAAGTTACACCTGTAAAAGGCTAAAGTTACACTCTGAAAATACGTAAAAAGTCAAAATCTTGTTGTAAAATCAATTTTTAGTATAAAGTTACACTTTTTTGAATTAAAGTTACACTTGTAAAAGGCTAAAGTTACACTTATAAAACACTAAAGTTACACTGAAAATACGTAAAAAATCAAAATCTTGTCGTAAAATCAATTTTTAGTATAAGGTTAAACTTTTTTGAATTAAAGTTACACTTGTAAAAGGCTAAAGTTACACTCTGAAAATACGTAAAAAGTCAAAATCTTGTCGTAAAATCAATTTTTAGTATAAGGTTACACTTTTTTGAATTAAAGTTACACTTGTAAAAGACTAAAGTTACACTATGAAATTACGTAAAAAGTCAAAATCTTGTCGTAAAATCAATTTTTAGTATAAAGTTACACTTTTTTTAATTAAAGTTACACTTGTAAAAAGCTAAAGTTACACTCTGAAAATACGTAAAAAGTCAAATTTTGTCGTAAAATCAATTTTTAGTATAAGGTTACACTTTTTTGAATTAAAGTTACACTTGTAAAAGGCTAAAGTTACACTCGGAAATACGTAAAATGTCAAAATCTTGTCGTAAAATTATTTTTTAGTATAAGGTTACACTTTTTTGAATTAAAGTTACACTCGTAAAAGATCAAAGTTACATTTGTGAAACGGCACACGTAAAAAAACAAAAGTTACCCTTGAAAACAAAAGTGAAAACCCTAAAAATGCTAAAATGTCATCAACTTTAAGCTAGAGAGAGAAACATAATTAATTAGGGTATAAGTAAGGAATTAGTGTATTGGTTACTTTTTGCTTCTAATCTCAACCATCCATATTGAAGGATCTAAGGGCTCATAAGAGGACTTATGGACTCAAAAGATATGAAGGACTCATTTGAACCTTTCTCTCTCTCTCTCTCTCTCTATATATATATATATATATATATATATATATATATATATATTGGTATATGAAACGTATTATGTGGATGTCCATTGGGCTTTATGGTCCATTATGTAATTAGGTTTCTCACCTAAAATGTATTATATATACCCCTTGAATGAGATGAATAAAGTAACTCTATTGAATCTCTCTCCCTCTCTTAACCTATTTTCCCTTATTCTCTCTCTACCTTTTCCTATACAGTTTTCCCTATTTCTTATTCTATAACACGTTATCAGCACGACTCTAATCAATTGAGCATAGAAATCTTACGATTAATCTAACGAGGTAATTTCCGCAACTAGTATGTTAGGGTTTGTTGTACTTTCCAATTTCCAATGATTGTAAAATAAAGATTTATTGGCCGAATTAGTCAATTTCTCTTGCTTTTGGCTTCTTTAACTTATAATGATGTTTGTAAAGCAAATTCTCGCCAAACTTAATTTTCTTGTCTTCTTTAACATCATCATTCGTAGATATATACAAGTGGCCACTTCCTATGTTTCATATAGGGAATTTGTTGGTGTGCATTCATTTGTCTAATTCATGATATTTATATGTATAGCTCATTTCGGCCACCATTATTATACACCTTAGTTTGAATTACGGAGTGAATTTGACTATTTGATTGTATAAGGCTGAACTTTTGCGAGCGAGTATCTTGTAAATTGTTGGTTACCATTGCTCATGTGGTAGCAATATCGATAACAAGCTTTTTGGATATACTATAAATCTCGTCCAGTTGGCTCAACTTATGAGCAAAGAGATCTTAGTGACGATGTTTTAACATACCTCATTCCTATAACTGCAGTTTGAGATTGCAATGTACTCGTATATTCATGGTGTAATCAATAAATTACAAATTTGTTAATTAATATTGACGAGTACACTTGAATACTTGAGTGTGTGACCGTCTTATGTAGGTCATTACAATCAAAATAGTCTCCTATATATTTAATGAGACACTGTATCTTATTTATATGTACAAGATAGTCTCATATCTATTTAATTTAGACTTTTTTTTATATATCTAATGTAAGACGACCTCCTATCGTCTATTTAATTTGAGACGTCTCATATCTATTAAACATGAGACGATCTCCTATCTATTCAATACGAGATAGTCTCATGGCATTATAATTTAAGACGATCTTCTATCAATTTAATGTGAGACGATCTCCTATCAAATCAGTATGAGACTGTAACACCCGGAAATGTACCCTATTTTTCTAGTAGAAATATTTTACGAAATCTTTTCAGCGAATTTAAGTTTTAAATTAGCTTTTTATGTTTCGAGT
>JAIUZE010019172.1:0-17136 GCA_022085475.1 Heliosperma pusillum
TCACAAGCCCAAAGGAGGGCTCACGGGTCATGGGCTGGACCGGGCCTGGACGGGGCCCACGGGCTGGTTTGGGCCTGTTTTGGTCAACCATTTCTAAAATCGTTTCTTAATATTTCCCGCATGCTTAACATATTTAAAACCCGTCAAAACAACAACAAAACAATCAAGTATCGACACAAGCCCAAAGGGCCAATTAACGAGCCAACCAAGACCGGGCAGCCGGGCCTGGACCGGGCCTGAACCGGGCCTGCCGGACCTGTTTCTCGGCCACCATTCACGGCCACCACCAACAACAACCCCAAATTTATTTCTAACATGTTTTAATTAACAACCATCCATTTTAACAACCAATTCAACCATCATTCATACTAAAATTATGATTATGAACAAATCATCCAACATGTCAAAAACACTAAATATGTTAAAAACTCATAAAACTTAATAATAATAACAACCTCGCATGTTACTACTTAAAACCGTAAATAACAAAAATATATGTGACATTAATTCGTCGAGTAACTCGGTAATCGTTACCTTAGCTAGCACAAAACCAAATAGCACCAAAATAAGACCTAAAAACCCGTCTACTAATCTTCTTCTAAAATATACGAGTCACCAAACTCGTCTTCATAATCTTCTCCTATAAGAAATGACAAAAAATAACATTATTAGTATTAAAACTTGATTTCAACAATTAAAGTGTTGAAAACGATTTTGTCGGAATTGAAAATGAAACGTACACGGAGATGAAGAGCGGAGAGGAGACTCTAGAAATATAAATTAGAACGGATTTGGCCAAGTAACGAAGGTTTTGTGACGATTTTGCTCAAGAACGATCAAGAACATGAAGAACAATTGTGATTATATTAAAGAAGGTATTAAGTAGATATTAAGTTGATTTAATGTAAAATAAAAAGATAAGTAGTGAGTAAGAGGGGAGGTTGGACCGTGTAATATAGGGTATTAATGGGAGTCGGGTTTTGAACTTGTTGTTACTGGATTGACTCGGGTTTTATAAATATCCTAGATATTATGGTAAATATCTAGATATTATTAGATATTATGTTAGTTTAATCAAAAGAAATGAAAATATCTAATCCTAAGGGACAAGAGGGAGAGGCGTGTGGAAGAGGAAGAAATCGGGTCCGGGTTTAAGCGATTTGTTGCAGAATGTAAGTTGACAGATCGATAAAGTTACAAATATCTTAGATATTTGTATTAGTTTAATCTAAAGTAATCAAAAGCCCAAAAATGAGGAAAAAGGTGCCTTGGGGCGTGTGCCACATGTAGGAGTCGGGTTTTGGGTTTGTTTCGGGACTTAATTTGACTCGGGAATAGTAAAATGAAGTTCGGGTTTTAACGTATAACCTACTCTTTAATTCCAAATAAATTCAAAATAATTATATTAAATTATCATAAATTCAAATAAATCGTAATAAATTAAAATAAATTAAATTTATTACTTTTCAAATATAATTTCGGTCTTTCAAAATTACGGGGTGTTACAATCACCCCTCCTTTTAAAAAGTTTCGTCCTCGAAACTTGAGAGTAGAAAACAAAAGTATCAAAGATAAGAATCGGTTTACAAAATTAATACAAAAACTTTTATAAGGAAAAGAAATATTTATGAAACGAAGTTTATCTAGAAAACGGTTTAAAGAAGAATTTTCATAAGTGTGAAACTTTACTTACGGATCTCAAGAATGCTCGTCGTGAACGAGAACTTTAATTATCCAAACAAATCATTGTCGAAATAGTGAAATCGAAGATTAAAACAAGTGTTAGTAAGTGCAAGACTAGTCACCAGACGTCTCCAATAACTGATCTAAACACCCAACCAAACACGAAATCCAAATATAAAAGCGAAAGAATCTATTTTCTCCAAAAAGAGGGTACAAAGTTCATCTTTAGACTATTTTAAAAGTTAAATTAGGATTACGACATGGAGATTTGAAAGTTTTCTCAAGGATAGAAACACAACAAGAAGATATTACACGAACGTAGAGCGACTCGAACATCGAAATCACAAATCGTGATAATAGGAGGTACGCCCAAACGATTAAAAAGGACTAAAAAGGGAAAGGATTGAAAGGTAGCGGATTGACTAAGGATCAATTTGAGGGAAGAGAGAGGAATGAACCACAATACTATCTTCCATCTATGAAAATTTCAAATGTCGATCGTAATTCGACAACACTAACTGCACCAGAATCTAGTCCTCAAGAGAGTGCAATATATCCTCAACATTTTCAATCATCAGATTCCAACCAAAATATTTCATAAGCATGACACATCGAGTAACAACTCCCAATTATTCAAATTCAATTAGAATCTTCTAAGGTTCATCGGTACGGTAAACTCCATAACTAACAACCCATGAAAGATTAATTACAAACTCTAATCTTCTTAGCTCCATCAAAACTCTTATTTGAAACCACCATCAAAATATTTATAATTAGGGAAACAAGACTGCTAAACAACCACAAGGTAAAAGAGACTTACTATGAAATCCTTTAATCCAATTTATTCCAAAATTCATTACCCTAAATTATTAACAAGGAACCTTCTCATCCTCAAAAGTTGAATCACAATACCTCAAAGAGATTAGTCACACAAATCTCATTTCACTTAACTTTTGCCAAACATCGGGCAATGCGACCGTAAATCAATTTATTTATTTCCTCCAAACTCTCAATACAACGGTTTTCGCTTATGACGATATTCCTCAAGTTGTGTCATCCAATCCTAATTCCACAAAGTATTTATTCCCGTTAGGGTCCACATTTAACGACAATAAATTCCCAAGTAACATTTAAAAAAAAATCACTCAACTTCCTAACCACAACTACAACTATCATTAAGCTTATTTCGATCCTCAAAAAGATATTGCAACTTCAAGTTTTCATAATCTAAAACCACTAGGAGAGTTTCATCCTAAGCTTATTCTCAATTTTCTATAATCATTTAAACACGAAACTAGCTCAATAGGACGGTTAGGTATCATATTCGAAACTCCTTCAAAACACATCTATTAACCCTTACGATAGCTAAAAGAAAACTACCTCTCAAGAGAGTAGGGATAAAAGAGCATGATACAAGGAACCTTAGGAAGCATCTTTAAAGACTACGATAAGAAGAAATTAAAAGACGAAGGCGAGAAAAGAAAACGAGGTTGATTTTAAGGAAGTGAAACTACCAGACACTATCTCCGGGGGGGCATCAACTTCGGCTCGACGGAGTACATAGCTGGATCCTTTAGCTTTGGCACCGGTTGCGGAAGTCTGACGATCGGGACATTCACGAATGAGGTGTCCAGGCTTCTTGCAGAAAAAGCAAAAGAGGGGCCTATCATAGCATCCTACTCCCGGGTGAAAGGGTTTCCTACAACCGTCACAAAATCCACTTCGAGCTTGAGCTTGAGGGGGAGCATTGAAACATCTCTGGTTAGCATAGGCATTAGAGGAAGAGGGAGAGAAAGGTCTTTTGTCAAGGAAGTTTGACCTTGGATTGAAAGAGGAAAAAGGAGATGGACTCTTCATCTTCGCCCCATCACTAAAGGCCTTCATGGAGTCCTCAGCCCTAAGGGCATCGCCATACAATTCTCCGAAAGATGTAGAGCTCCTCCTTACTTTGCTTTGGAGCAAAGCACTAAGCTTATTACGATAGTAAAAAGCTCTATCTTCATCATCCTTGATAAGTCCTGGCGCAAAACGAGCAAGCCGATTGAATTGAGTGGTGAAGTCTTGGGTCATCAAATCACCTTGCTTGAAATCGATGAATTCTCTGAGTCTTTGCTGCTTGAGCTTCATGGGGTAAAATCGGTCCTCAACAAGAGACCTGAAACATTCCCACTCGAAATTGATTTCAAGGATAGCGGTGAGATTGGAAATAGACCACCAGTAGTCTGCCTCTCTTACCAGGAAGAACTGAGCAATCCTTACCTTGTCCTCTTCAAGGACTTGGTAATAGTCGAATTGGTTCTCCATCTCTCGAAACCATTCCGAGAGCTCGGTAGGGTCCGGCTCACCACCATAAGGCGTAATATTACTCCTAGCAATTTGGCTAGCCACACAAGCATAGCCTCCTTGGCAATTGTCTTCTCTATGAGGAGGGACTTGGTTGGCACTAACAACGTTCTCTTCTACACGAGGTCCAACCATCTTCATAAGAAACAAAAACAAATTAAGTTACTCCTATCAATTAGCATACACAAATAGACTACCAAATAAAGTCCTTAACTTCTACCCATCCTACCATTCTATCTCACAAGTTTATTATTTTATTAAGGTCAAGTTATTTATACTAGGGTACACAAACGTGCGTCGGGAGCGAAATGCTCTGATACCAACTGTGACACCCTCGAATTTGCGGAAAGATAAACAAGTAATTTAAATAAATAAAAGATGAGAATACGTTTTTAATAGGTTCACTTTAGTGAAAATCGGTAAATTTTAAAACCGGAACCTACCATTAAATATATTCATCATAACAAAGGTGTCTTAAAGAAAAAGGTTCATAACAAAAAGGAAATAATATTATACATAAGAAGTATCTAAAACGGGAGACATATCTCCCTAATAAATACGGAAATAAAAGAGTGTATTAAATAATACAATCCTAAGAACTGAATATAGGTCCAAGGTAATCCTTCACTCGCTAGCTCGTCAATGTACCCAAGCATGCATCACAAACCTGCCAACCGCATTAAATGTAAACACGGAAGCCACAGTCAGTGGGGAGTAACTCCGAGTTCTCCCAGCCACGAAATGTCGAGTTTAATAAAACATGAATAACATAAAAGAGATGTATATGGAAAATACAAAGCCTTAACATATACGATATGCTTTTCATGTTATGAAACAAATAACTAACATATAACCTAGCATATGAAGGCTAAGCTACTCATGCAAGCTATCATGTGAATCAGTTAACAACCGGTAATCCAAACTCTATCAACCGTAGCCGGCTTGCATCTCACCTTCTACGATTCATAGAATCATCAAACATGAAAGACCAATACGTCTAGAAACAGGCATAAGTTCTTAGTACAGTCAATAGTCGACTTCTGTAACTCGAGGCTATACCACAAGGTAGGATAAAACATCCTAGTCCTAGACTGCGCAGACCTAGCGACAACAGCTAACCCATTCCCTGTCTCATGACCAAAAGTACATGAGAATCTCTACTAGGAGACCCCCTAAGCAGAGTTGGCTAGTACTTAAGCTGGCTCCATTCCCAAAGTGGAAGCAATTAGGCAGCCATGCCCCGGCTTGGTATCAAAATCCCAGCCAGTGACACAAAAGCTATCAAGCTGTAAACTATATACTCGTTAAAGATAGTAAGGCTTATCAATGTCATGGTCCTAAGATACTCATTTAGAATTAGAATGGTCAAGACGCCATATAATCATAATTCTCTATGAGTACTTAGTCAACACGACATAATCATACAATTAAACAGTCACGGGAAAAACATCCTATCATGTGACTAATTGCATATAATCACATTCAAATATCATATCGCCTCATATCTACTAAGGCTCATTCATTCATTCATTAAATAAAACTTTACCTGAAGACAAATCCCCGACCCAAGTCCCGCGACGGGTCATCACTCAAAACGGGGCTGACTAGATCATAGTTTGACCAAACCCGTTTGGTCAAACCGGCTAGAAACAGAGTCTTAGCCAATTAGGCTTGAACATAAGAACATCATATTCTTTTCATGCTATTTTATTCTAATTTCTAACATGTGAATTATTAATTCTTACGAAACCCGCTTGACTTAAAGGATATCAAATTAAACTACAATCTCATGCTATAATTTCTAACATGTGAGAAATAATAATATTATGAAAACCGTTTAATTAAATAATTTACTTATTAAAATTTCTCACTTGCTAAATATTACAAAACATGATATAATAATAACAATAAACTCAAAAACCGTCACAAGCCCAAAGGAGGGCTCACGGGTCAGCCGGGCCTGGACCGGGCCGAGACTGAACCGGGCCTGGACTGGGCCCACAAGCCTGGTTTGGGCCTGTTTTGGTCAACCATTTCTAAAATCGTTTCTTAATATTTCCCGCATACTTAACATATTTAAAACCCGTCAAAACAACAACAAAACAATCAAGTATCTACACAAGCCCAAAGGGCCAATTAACGGGCCAACCAAGACCGGACAGCCGGGCCTGGACCGGGCCTGAACCGGGCCTGCCGGGTCTGTTTCTTGGCCACCATTCACGGCCACCACCAACAACCACCACAAATTTATTTCTAACATGTTTTAATGAACAACCATCCATTTTAACAACCAATTCAACCATCATTCATACTAAAATTATGATTATGAACAAATCATCCAACATGTCAAAAACACTAAATATGTTAGAAACTCATAAAACTTAATAATAATAACAACCTAGCATGTTACTACTTAAAACCGTAAATAACAAAAACATATGTGACATTAATTCGTCGAGTAACTCGGTAATCGTTACCTTAGCTAGCACAAAACCAAATAGCACCAAAATAAGACCTAAAAACCCTTCTACTAATCTTCTTCTAAAATATACGAGTCACCAAACTCGTCTTCATAATCTTCTCCTATAAGAAATGACAAAAATAACATTATTAGTATTAAAACTTGATTTCAACAATTAAAGTGTTGAAAACGATTTTGTCGGAATTGAAAATGAAACGTACACGGAGATGAAGAGCGGAGAGGAGACTGTAGAAATATAATTTAGAACGGATTTGGCCAAGTAACGAAGGTTTTGTGACGATTTTGCTCAAGAACGATCAAGAACATGAAGAACAATTGTGATTATATTAAAGAAGGTATTAAGTAGATAATAAGTTGATTTAATGTAAAATAAAAAGATAAGTAGTGAGTAAGAGGGGAGGTTTGGACCGTGTAATATAGGGGATTAATGGGAGTCGGGTTTTGAACTTGTTGTTATGGGATTGACTCGGGTTTTATAAATATCTTAGATATTATGGTAAATATCTAGATGTTATTAGATATTATGTTAGTTTAATCAAAAGAAATGAAAATATCTAATCCTAAGGGAACAAGAGGAAGAGGCGTGTGGAAGAGGAAGAAATCGGGTCCGGGTTTAAGCGATTTGTTGCAGAATTTAAGTTGACAGATCGATAAAGTTACAAATATCTTAGATATTTGTATTAATTTAATCTAAAGTAATTAAAAGCCCAAAAATGAGGAAAAAAGTGCCTTGGGGCGTGTGGCACATGTAGGAGTCGGGTTTTGGGTTTGTTTCGGGACTTAAGTTGACTCGGGAATAGTTAAATGAAGGTCGGGTTTAAACCGTATAACCTACTCTTTAATTCCAAATAAATTCAAAATAATTATATTAAATTATCATAAATTCAAATAAATCATAATAAATTAAAATAAATTAAATTTATTACTTTTCAAATATAATTTCGGTCTTTCAAATTACGGGGTGTTACATCCCACCACATAGGGGATGTGCACATTATTGATCCGGGTTTATCTCGCTGCGGTGAGATAGAAGTTCGACGCCTGTGGCTGTGGTCCAGGGTCAATAGATGGTTTTGTAGAGCAGGCTGGTAACCTGAGTCTACTGAGGTAACCGATGCGGGTGGCCCTCTGGTTTCTCTTATCCATTGTGCTTGGCTTGTACATTGATCGATATACATGGTTAATAACCTTGTTATTGTTAAAAATGTGATGATCCATTTCGGAATGGAGATCAGGATGATTTCAGGTTATGTGCTTGATGTTGGTAGTTGTCGGGATGCGACGAGTCGGATTTATTGTATTTACTACATTGTATGTATTGTATCAAAGACTGGATTATTAATGATATAAATATGTTTCTTAACGGTATTATGATGTTCATTACCTCGGACAACCGAGATAGTAATGCATGTATTTACTTGGAAGGTCTTGCTGAAGGCTCCTAGGTAAGTGGGGGTGTTACAATTTCTGTTATGATTTTATTATAGATATGGATAACTCGGGATTTGTCTGTGCATAAACATTAGCTCTGAGATTATTCATTGCACCATTTGTATATTTGTCTTTGTATAGTGATTAGTGCTTTGCTTGAGGACAAGCAAAGGATTGGTTTGGGGGAGTTTGATTACTACTATTTATATGCATGTTTTAAGCATCATATATATATGTTAGAGTCGATTTTGCGCCATTCCTTGCTTATTTCTAAGCTATTTAGCTAGAATATCGATTCTTTCGCTTTTATTATGTTTTAATGCAGATTGGATGCATTTGGAGATCTTTAAGTTGATATTAAGCATAGCGGAGTCAGTAAGACGGGATCCTAGAAGGCTTGTCACAGGAATCGAGAGCATTGCAAATGAAATGAAGGACAAACAAATAATTGAGAGCTTTTGAAGGATGCTCGATCGAGCGGATTGACTCTTGCTCGATCGAGTCGGGCTGACGTCATGCTCAATCCAGCAGGTTCACCTCTGCTCGATCGCGCAACCCAGTCCTGACAGTTTTCGAGTTTCCTTATTTCGATTTTAGTTAATTTTTATGTTAATAAAAAGGATAACTCGTCTTTCATAATCAGATTACGCTTTATTTTTATTAGAACACCTTAGAAACTCTATTTTTATAATTATTGCTACTGAATTGATTCATTAAAACTATTGCTTTAGTTCAACGTTGTAATCGGTATTTACTAATCTTCCTTTGTTATTCAATTTAATTATCATTAGTTTTATAATTATCCAGTGTCTATCTTTTACATGTTGTTAACTATGTTTACTTCCATTATCGTTGTTGTTAGTTTAGATATTATGAGTAGCTAAGCCTTTAATCTAGGGTTAAAGGGGATCCAAGATGTTCGCTTAGAAGGGGGATTACTTGATTAATTGCTAGTTAAATCATATTCTTTCGCTTTTATTATGTTTTAATGCAGATTAGATGCATTTGGAGATCTTTGAGTTGATATTGAGCATAGCGGAGTCAGTAAGACGGGATCCTTGAAGGCTTGCCACAGGAATCGAGAGCATTGCAAATGAAATGAAGGACAAACAAAGAATTGAGAGCTTCTGAAGGATGCTCGATCGAGCGGATTGACTCTTGCTAGATCGAGTCGGGCTGACGTCATGCTCAATCCAGCAGGTTCACCTCTGCTCGATCGCGCAACCCAAGCCTGACATTTTTTGAGTTTCCTTATTTTGATTTTAGTTAATTTTTATGTTAATAAAAAGGAAAACTCGTCTTTCATAACCAGGTTACGCTTTATTTTTATTAGAACACCTTAGAAACTCTATTTTTATAATTATTGCTACTGAATTGATTCATTAAAACTATTGCTTTAGTTCAACGTTGTAATCGGTATTTACTAATATTCCTTTGTTATTCAATTTAATTATCATTAGTTTTATAATTATCCAGTGTCTATCTTTTACATGTTGTTAACTATGTTTACTTCCATTATCGTTGTTGTTAGTTTAGATATTATGAGTAGCTAAGCCTTTAATCTAGGGTTAAAGGGGATCCAAGATGTTCGCTTAGAAGGGGGATTACTTGATTAATTGCTAGTTAAATCGTAGGGTTGTCTTTTTATTGTTGTTTTAATTCTAGTAGATTGATTTTGGCCAGAAAAAATTAACTAGTATCGCATATTAGAATTATCACCGACAGGGTTAAGACTAATATAGACTACGGCAATCGAATAGAATAAGTTTAATGATAGCGACCGCATGTTAGACATAGATGAGGGCAAGTCGACCAATCTTATGACCTTGGGCAATTAGATTGACTTTTTAATTGATAAAATTCCTTCCTCGGATAACATTCTAGTGGACGCAATTAGTTTCATGTCACTCACGTATCAAACGCGTGTTGGTCATGCGCTTTTGTAATACCCCATATATCTAGTGAGGACTTGATCGAGTTAGTGGGGACTTTTAACAAATTTCGGCATTTAAGCTTACGAGTCTTACTTTAATCCTATCATAACCTATCTCAAGGGAGTTTGACATAGACTTTGGGGGTTTTCCCTGAATGGCTCTTGAAATTGATTAGTGAGACTAGAAATTGAGGATTTTATCTTACGTTCTTGAGTCTTTGGTGTCTTAAACTAAGATTTGTGGGTTTGGGGGATTGTTCGTAATTGGGCAATTAGTGAACGAGAGAGTACAATTATATGTTATTACATTTATATAGGTGTCGATTTTTTGAATGAGCGGCCATCGTTGTCTTGCTTTGGTCGGAATTGCGCAAAGGTGGAGATTTCTCTACTCAATCTTAATTTACATGTGAAATTGATGTTATTTGATTGATGGTAATACATTATGAGATGATGATATGAGTTTTTGATATGAGATATTGTTGTTGTTGGGACTGGTACCGGTAACCAGATCTTTTTTGGCGCCGTCGTACGCGAAAGGCTGCCCGGAGCCACTTCTAGTGAGCCCCCTTACCTTACTAGAAGGGACGTGTACGTTCAAAGGTCCGGGGAGTGGTTAAGAACCACATGATACCTTGTGATTTGTAGCAAGTACCCATTGATTGTGATTGAGATTAATGCCTTGTGATTTGTAACAAGCATTGGGATGCCTTGTGATTATTGAGATTGCTTCATGTGATGATATTGGATTCGGTTGATTACTTCGTGTGTATGTATGATCATGTGGAGTGTAGAGTGTGTCACTCGTATTTTCTTTATGTTGCGTATTGATTTCTCTACTCAGCTTTGGTTGACGTGTGTTAACTCTTGTGAAATCATTTTAAAAACTATCTACGTTGATCTACTTGATATTTCCGATCAATTGGTGAGCAGTTAGACTTTCAAATATATCACAATGATGCTTAAGAGGCATCGAGACGAGAGCTGACGAACTCAGAGTCTAGCTTAGCTTTTGATAGTTCGATATTAGAATTGTTTATATTCCGATGTTAGATTGATAAATTGTTATTTCAGCCTATTTTTTCCGCCTTTATTTGCCCTATTTGGCTTGCCTTGGGCGCTCCCTATTGATATTTCTTTATGTTTTATCTTCCTCTAGCAATTTTATTATTTTTAGCTTAGTTTTGTAGGTAAACCGTCGCTTAGGCGAATTTTGCCTAGCTTTGATTGACCGAGAGGACGATAGACCACACGGAAAGCCCGCGGCATACCCTAGACGGTCCTACATAACCTTGGGGTCTTACTTAGCGTGTGAAAGCCATTCCGAGTCGAGGCAAGCCAAACCAAGGAAGATTTATGAAGTCACTAGAGCAAACAATGAAAAGGACGACGTCATGGGCGTGACATGCATCTCACGGCTGTGATATGCATTCAAAAAACCAAGAAACTCGAGACAACCACTTCGCGGGCATGACTTTGATGTCACGGGCGAGCCACAGACACTACAATAATCAAGTCCAGTACCGACCGTTTTTAGCGGTCGCTAATAGTGAAAATCGGTCGGTAATACCCCTTACCGACCGTTTTTTCTTCCTTAGCGTCCGAAAAAAATCGGTCGGTAATTGTGGTCGGTAAATTTTAGATACCGACCGATTTCAAATCAGTCGGAAAAATACCGACCGAACAATCCGTCGGTAGACAGAAAATCCGTCGGTGCGAAAACATATTGACTTGGTCAATATCAAGCCCCAATCGGTCGGTATTACCCAATTCGGTCGGTAATTACCGACCGACGGTCGGTCGGTATCCCCATTTGTTCGGTCGGTGCCACATTGTATCAATTAATAATCAGAATGTATTTGGACGGCAATCGGTCGGTATTTTGGTGACGTCGGTCGGTAAATAATATATGTCGGTCGGTAATTCCTCTTGTCGGTCGGTATCCAATGTGCACGATTTGGGTGATTTTTGCTTCTTATTGTCCCCCATTTGCTATATTTCCTCCAAATATTTCAAAATATATACAAATGCATTCGGACACAATTTTTTGAAAACCAGAAACCGTCTTTCAAATTAGAAAATTATCAACGTAATCTTACAACCAAGATAACCATAACGCTACTTGTCTTACATCTACCGTAACCATGTCTTATGCAACAAACTACTAAAGTTTACATTACAAGTAACCATGTCTTACACAACCAACAACCTTAAACTTGAAAACCATTTCCGCCTCCACCGGAATTATCGTTATTTGGGTTATAAGGGAAATCAAATGTGTTATTGTTGCATCGGTATTGGGTTTGGGATTCAAATAGTTTGGCTAAGGCCTCAATTTGGCGCCTTGTTTCTTCCCGTTCACGCGTACTAGCGGCTTGACTTGCCGTGATTTGTTGCCTTAGTTCTTCTTGATTTTTCATGTAAAGTTCTTACCTTTGTTGCATCTCCTCTCTATACTTCCTAAACTCTTCGGCTTCCCTCTCACGTGCTTTAATTGATTGACTTAGAACACCCGGGATATATTGTTGGGAGGCGGAAGAATTACCTATCGACGATGATGACGCCGGGGGAGTTAATATAGTGAGGCGGCGGTCCCTAAACCAAAGACTTGGCCCTTCTTGTATCCATCCACCGAATCGAACCAAACCTTGTTAGCGTCAATCGGAATTCCTTGCTCCGTAAGCTCGGCTATCATCCTTTCAAAATTTTCCTACATTGTCAAAAAAAAAGTTGTAAATAACTCATCTATCATCCTTAGAATGTAAAAAGCGTCTATCGGAAGTCCTAAGACAAATGTAAAAATGAAATTTCGAATGTAGTAATACTTACATATCTCGCTCGGGCAGTTGGATGACTCCATTGCTCCTCACCATCAACCATTTTCCTATGGCTATCAAGAAATAGATCCACTGCATTAGGGGCTATACCCCCCTTATCTTTCGCCTTTAATAAAACCAAATCAAACATTAACTTCAAATTAAAAATACTAACATTACACTAACAAAGTAAATTATCAACTTCAAATACTTAAATAAGTTCAAATTATTTACCATCTTAGCAGCATGTTTAACAGCTTTGATTGACCCGTAGTGATGTGTAGTAGGGCCATCTTCGCCGCCTTTCTTGTTGATGGAAGCTTGTTTCGATCTCTTGATAAACGCCTTATTCTTCCGCTTCTCGATTAATTCTTTGAAAACATTAGGATGCATCCAACCCGGGCCAACCGGATTCTTACCTTTTATCATCTGGCCGGCATCATACATGGCGTCTTTTAAACGCTTTCTACACGTCTCATTGTATTGCTTCCTACACTCATCCTCATACTTAGGATCCCAATTGCACAATGTCTACACATAAAAACAACAACACTGTAAAAACAACAACACTTATAAATTAATAAAGTAAAAGTTAATATATATAAATACCCGAAAATTATCAAACCACGCATCCCTTTTATTTTTTGGAGTCTCTTTCCAGTTCAAGTAAGGGACATCGTAGTTGTTTTTGAAAGACCGGCTAACTCTTCGGACCACTTGGCTATCGTCAAACCTATATCAATCTTTATATTAGAAAATGATATGTAACATGTTTTAAGTTAAATTTATTAGAAAGGAGATTATAAATAAGAAATTGTACCATAATAATCCCGGCTTTATATCCAATGTGCTCTCTTTTGTTGTCGTAGGGGTTGTACTTTGGTTTGTTATCTGCCCCTCATTGTTGTTCTCTTCGTCGGTCGTCTCCCCCTCTTCTATCACCGGGTCCCTAAATACTATACCTTGTTCTCGTCCTCGTTCTCGTCCTCGTCCTCGTCCCCGTCCACGATCTCCCGACATCTTAAACAAAACTAAATATACACAAGTTAATGTTAGCAATTAAACATTGTTGTCAAATAAACAAATGACTTTGATAATTGATGACACATAAAACATTACTAATTATATTGTACTTATTACATAACATATACTTAATATTACACAACTAGTCTTTTACTCATCTTCATCTTCATCTTCATCTTCATCTTCATCTTCATCTTCATCTTCATCTTCATCTCATCCTCCTCCTCCTCCTCCTCCTCCTCCTCCTCCTCCTTCTTCTCCTCCTCATCTTCATCTTCATCTTCATCATCATTTATAAAATCAACTTCATATAAGTCTTCATTTCCTCTTCCAAATCTACGAACCTCCACCACCTCATCTTCTTCCTCATCATCTCCTTCAATTAAACCTTGTAAGACTTCATCTTCCACAATCGAAGATAAATTAAGAGGTGTCGTCATTTCTTCTTGAAAGACGGTTGTGTCAACCGGTGCATCAAATTGTGATCTCGCTTTACTTTTAAACACCGCCCACCAATTATCTCTATCTTTCTTTGTGCTTGGATAAGAAGTGTAATAAACTTGATTAACTTGATGTGCAAGCACAAAAGGGTCGTATTTTAAATACTTTCTCTTATGATTTACTTCAACAAGTTTATACGTGTCATGTACAATTGTGCCGATTGAAGAATTATCCATCCAACAACATTTAAACAAGATTGCATTATACGCCATTTTGTCACCACAATACCTCAACTCAATAATCTCTTCTAGGGTACCATAATAGTCATCTCCACCAACACCGTTAACACAAACACCATAATTCATACTTGCTTTATTTTTCCCATATTTCATTGTGTGAAAATTAAAGCCATTTTTCGAATATTTCTGCCAAGTTTGTACTTCTTTACAAGGACCCCTTGACATGGCCACCAACAAATCATCCTTGATATCTTCTTGAAGTACCTAGTTTAAAATTAGTCTTATTAAGTACCCATATATATTGACTTAAGGTTAGTTTGTATTTTTTTTTTGATGTTTGTAAATGAAACTTACATGTTCTTTAAACCAATTTGGGTATAGCTTTTCGTATGAAGTCCAAACCTCATCTATATCAATATTTGGATGTTGCTCACGGATTAAAGCTTCGAATAACCTATCATTTAACAATTTTTATTATTATATGAATAATCTACCACTTTAATTATTTTATTGCCAAAGTGTAAAAAACTCACATACCTCTCATATTTTTCTAATCGTTCACAATTCGATAAGGCGTAAAGATGAGCACGTTCATATTCATCTCCATCCAAATATCTTATTTTTCCTTTTGTGAATGGATGACCTCCATGTTTTTGGAATAGCTCAGGTAAGGAAGACTCCGTTTCATCTTTTGTTCCAAAATCTAAATCTTTAGCCTTTGTGTCGATATGATCTTCAAAATATTGCGAACAAAAATTTGATATTTCTTCCACTAAGAAAGCATTGCAGATAGACCCTTCGACTCTTGCTTTATTACCAACTTTTTGTTTCAAGTGATTTAAAAACCTACATTGTATAATAATGTTAGTTGAATATTCAAAATATTTTATTTCATTTTTTATTTCATTTGAATAAGTACGTATGTAATTTACCTCTCAAAAGGATACATCCATTTATATTGTACTGGCCCTCCAACCCTTGCTTCATAAGGCAAATGTATAGGTAAGTGTTCCATTGAGTTGAAAAATGATGGCGGAAATACTTTCTCCAACTTGCAAAGTATTTCGGCAATGTTGCTCTCTAGATTTTCAATGTTTTCAAGTTTGAGGGTCGGGGCACACAAATCACGAAAGAATAGACTTATTTCAGTTATTGCACTCCACACATCTTTCGGCAATAAGTGTTTCAAAGCCACATGTAGTAATCTTTCCATGAAAACGTGACAATCATGACTCTTTAACCCATGAAGGATATGATCATGTCGATCAACACACCTACTCAAGTCGGATGCATACCCATCTGAAAACCTCAAGTTACAAATCCACTCACATAACACTTTTTTTTAGCCTTATCAAGTGCAAATGGGGCTTTTGGCATAACTCCATTTTCCTTAATGTGTAAGTGTGGTCTTTTGCATAATAGTTTAACGTCTTCCCTTGATTTTTCATTGTCGCAAGTTTTATTCTTATTATTCATGAGCGTATGAATCAATTGCTCAAAGAAGTTCTTTTCAATATGCATAACATCCAAATTGTGTTGTATTAACAAATGTTTCCAATAAGGCAAATCCCAGAATATACTTCTCTTAGACCAACCTAATTTATTGGCTTTAAACTTGTTCAATTCACTCTTTGTGAACTCAATACTTGTAGGATAATCACGAATCTTCTCCCAAATTTCAAAACCGTCTAGGAATAGAGGAGGGGTGTCATTTTTTTTGTAATATATTCTTTAGAAATGAGGTTTTGTTATACCGAAATCCGTTGTTAGGCGATAAGAATTTTTGGTGACAATCAAACCAAGACACCTTATGACCCTTAGGAAAATAAAATGCCTTTGATTCTTCCATACAATAAGGACACGCAAGGAAGCCGGCCGTGGCCCAACCGGAAAGCATGCCGTAAGCTGGAAAGTCATTGATTGTCCATAAAAGAGCGGCTTTGAGTTGAAAATTTTGTTTCTTGGACACATCGAAAGCGGGTACACCAACCTCCTACAACTCTTTCAACTCTTCGATAAGAGGTTGTAAGAAGACATCTATGTGACTTTTAGGATTATCCGGCCCCGGAACAATCAATGAAAGGAACATAAATGGTTTTTTCATGCACAACCATGGTGGTAGATTGTAAGTAGTGAGAATTACAGGCCAACATGAATACTTTTTCCCAAATTGGCCGTACGGTGTAAAACCATCTGTGCACAACCCAAGTCTAACATTTCGAGGCTCACTAGCAAATTCCGGGAACATTTTGTCCAAATGCTTCCAAGCCTCACTATCGCTTGGGTGGGCAAATGTCCCTTGTACACGAGGGTTTTCTTCATGCCATCTCATAGCCTCCGCAATATTTCTAGTAGCATAAAGCCGTTGTAATCTTGGACCTATAGGAAGGTAGAATAGGACTTTTTCAGGTATTTTCCTCCCACTTGATGGTGTTGGCTTGTACCTATCTTTGCCACATTTCTTACATTTATCAAGCGACACATCTTCTTTCCAAAAGAGCATACACCCGTCCTAAGTTTTAAAAACTTTTATACATGCAAGGAAAAAATACGAGGAGTGTCAAATATTACAAACTAAAGTACGAATTATACTACATCAAGAGACGAAGTCTCTCCAAAATATTAACAAGTAAAAGTGTTTAGCATACAAGCTAAAATCGTCTAGAGGTGTTTCATCCAGGGACAACGCCCGCTAGCTCACACTCGAACCCAAAATAGCACAAGCAAAAAGCCATCCAATCAAGC
>JAIUZE010019173.1:0-15199 GCA_022085475.1 Heliosperma pusillum
ATCTAATATGGTAAACAATTCAAAACACAAGTCAAAGATCACAATGCACATAGAAAAGAAGCCGGAAAAATAAGAAGAAGGCTTTGGGAAATGGGTGAAAGGTGGACAAACAGTTATGGTCATGTGAAGGTTCGAATGAGCTAGCAACTGACCAATGATAAATGAATACTCAATCCAAACTTTCGGTTAATTCCCAAAAGACGAAAAACGAAGCCAGAATGAACGGATTGGCTTATTACACACAAAACACGAGAGTGAACTCCTTCTAACATTGAATTGATATTTTGAGGAGATACTCACAACTTCTTCTTTTATTTCTTTTTCTTTTTTTTTTTTCGATTTTTTTTTTCAGTTTTTTCATTTTTCTATTTCTCTTTTTCTTTTGAACATATCATCACTTCTTTAACATTGTCGTTCTCCCAAATTCACTTTGACATAAAAGAACAAAATCTTCTCAAAAGAGCACCCATACACCATAGTTTAGCTACTAGCTCAACAAGGTAGGCAGTTTTTATATGTAGCTATTATCTTGTGAAACATTTGTATGAAGAGGCTAATTTTGAGGGGTAGTTCAAAGTGAAAAAGGCTTAAAATCTTAGTGAATCATGAATGCAATGCTTATAGAAATGAAATGAGAACCATACTTATGCGTTTTGATATGACACACATCACAAGGAGAACTACACACACCTAAATGAGACTAGGTATAGATGTACCAGTCTAAGGAGGTTCTACTTTACAATATATGTAACTTGCCAAATGTCAAGATCAAGCGTACTCATCTATAGATTCATTCCATGCCTACTGTGTACAAGACTTCCCCATGTATGCACAATTCAATGAATATTGAATCATTATTTTTTGAAAGCTCTAAGTTTGGGAAATGTAACATGATAGCATAGTAAACAAGCAAGCAAAGCATGAAAAGCATTCAATTGTGTTCAAAATTTTAAATTTTCTCTTTTCTTATTCAAAATTTGAAAAATATAAACAACTAAAATGCAAAATGGGAAAATGCAATCCCTCCCCCAAGCTAAACATCACATTGTCCTCAATGTGAGCACAAAGACTAAATATGCAACGAGATGCTCAATGGGAAAAGGGGAAAAAAAAAAGAAAAATGAAAGAAGAATGAAGCTTACTAGTCAGCGCGGACTCCGCCAAGCTAGTCTTTTGGACTTGACAAGGAAGGTCTTCATAGATTCTTCAAAAACTCTTTCATCTGCAAAATAAATCCTAACAAAACAACGAAAAAGGGAAAATAAAATGCAAAAAGAAAGGAACACGGGTTGCCTCCCGAGAAGCGCTGGTTTAACGTCTCGCTCGACGAATTCTTCTATGAAATCATCTGGTTGGGGATTGACGCTCTATATAGACAATATCTAAGCATCCTATCATGGAACTGCTATAGTAGAGTTTCAATCGGTGTCCATTGACCTTGAATTTTTCACCATTACTAGCCATTATTTCCACATAACCGTATTTGCTCACATATGTGACAGTGAATGGTCCAGACCATCGTGATCGAAGTTTTCCCGGAAAATTTTTCAAACGGGAGTTGAAGAGAAGTACTTGGTCACCGACATTAAATTCTTTTCTGATTATCCTTTTGTCGTGCCAACGCTTCGTTTTCTCTTTATAGATCCTAGAATTCTCGTAAGCTTGCAAACGAAACTCTTCTAGCTCATTGAGTTGCAAAAGTCGTCTATCAGCGCTAAGCTTAGTGTCTAAGTTGAGTTCTTTGATAGCCCAGTGAGCTTTGTACTCTAACTCGACAGGGAGATGACATGCCTTTCCATAAACCAACCGATAGGGAGATGTTCCAATCGGGGTTTTGAAAGCTGTGCGATAAGCCCATAAGGTGTCATCGAGCTTATTACTCCAATCGGTTCTAGATTTCGAGACAACTTTTTGAAGAATTGTTTTTAGCTCTCTGTTCGAAACTTCTACTTGACCGCTGGTCTGAGGGTGGTAGGCTAATCCTCGTCTGTGATACACACCATACTTGGCAAGCAGAGTGTCTAACTGCTTTTCTCCGAAATGAGTTCCTCGATCACTTATCACGGTTCTGGGTACACCAAAACGCGGAAAGATGATCTTCTTAAATAGTCGTATCACAGCTCTAGCATCATTGGTGGGAGTGGCAATTGCTTCTACCCACTTTGAAACATAGTCGACATCGACTAAAATGTAACGATTTCCATTAGAAGAAGGGAATGGTCCTTGATAGTCAATACCCCAGACATCGAATATCTCGACTTCTAATATGCCGTTTTGAGGCATTTCATGTCTTTTGGATATTTGACCCATTCGTTGACAAGCATCACCAGCCATAACAAAGTCTCTTGAATCTTTAAACATCGAGGGCCAGAAAAACCCGGATTGTAAGACTTTGGCTACGGTCTTGGACGGACCATGATGACCACCATAAGCAGATGAGTGGCATCCTTCTAAAACTCCTTTTACTTCCCACTGGGGGATACATCGTCGATACAGACCATCTGAGCATTGCTTGAAAAGATAGGGGTCATCCCAAACAAGAATTTTGCATCATGCAAAAATCTCTTTCTTTGGTTATAAGAAAGGTCAGAAGGTAGCTGGTGACTGACAAGGAAATTGGCAATATCAGCATACCAAGGAGAAGAGTCCGCAATTGCCATTAATGAATCATCAGCGAACGAATCATTAATTGGCGTTGGTAATCCTATTTCAGTTACTCTTATCCTTGAGAGGTGGTCAGCGACTACATTCTCTACTCCTTTCTTATCCCGGATGTCTAAATCACACTCTTGAAGGAGTAAGATCCATCGGATAAGTCTAGGTTTTGCCTCTTTCTTTGAAAGCAGATATTTCAAAGGAGCATGGTCAGTATAGACAATGACTTTTGATCCTATTAGGTATGAGCGAAATTTGTCTAAGGCATAGACAATGGCGAGAAGTTCTTTCTCAATGGTGGCATAGTTGATTTGGGCAGGATCTAAGGTTTTACTAGCATAGTAAATTGCATGAAGGAACTTTTCCTTTCTTTGCCCTAAAACGACTCCTACGGCATAATCACTCGCATCGCACATCAGTTAAAAGGGCAGATTCCAATTAGGCGACTGGATTATAGGTGCGGTGATCAAAGCGCGTTTGATTTTGTTGAATGCCTCAAGGCATTCCTTTGTGAAATTAAAAGGTGCATCCTTGAAAAGGAGCTCAGTCAGGGGCTTGGCTATCTTTGAAAAATCTTTTATAAATCGTCGGTAGAAACTGGCGTGGCCAAGGAAACTCCTGATTCCTTTTACATTAGCAGGTGGTGGCAGCTGTTCAATAACTTGGATCTTAGCTCGATCCACTTCTATACCTCTTTCTGAAACGATGTGTCCTAAAACTACACCTTCGTTCACCATGAAGTGACACTTTTCCCAGTTGAGAACAAGGTCGACTTCTTCACAGCGTTTTAGAACTCTGGATAGATTTGTCAAACAATTATCAAAGGAAATGCCATAGACGCTAAAGTCGTCCATAAATACTTCCATGATAGATTCAACAAAATCTGAGAAGATGCTGGTCATGCAACGCTGGAAAGTGGCAGGTGCATTACACAAGCCAAATGGCATTCTGCGATAAGCGAAAGTACCATAGGGACAGGTGAAGGTGGTTTTCTCTTGGTCCTCAGGGTGGATAGGAATTTGGAAAAATCCTGAGTAACCATCTAGATAACAGAAGTACTTGTGACAAGCTAACCTCTCTAGCATTTGGTCAATGAAGGGTAGAGGATAGTGATCTTTCCTAGTCGATTGATTCAGCTTTCTGTAGTCAATACACATACGCCATCCCGTCACAATCCTTGTGGGGATGAGCTCATTCTTCTCATTTTTGACTACTGTTGTTCCTCCTTTCTTGGGAACAACTTGGACAGAGCTAACCCATTTAGAGTCAGAGATTGCATAGATTATGCCAGCATCTAGCAATTTCATAACTTCAGTTTTAACTACTTCCTGCATGTTGGGATTAAGACGGCGTTGTCCTTGAACACAAGGTTTTTGGCCTTCTTCTAAATTGATTATATGCATGCAGAAGTCTGGGCTTATGCCAGTTAGATCTTCAAGTTTGTAACCTATTGCCTTTTTGTGCTTTTTCAAGACAGTCAATAGTGAGGTTAACTGATTTGCATCTAGGAGAGCACTCACTATGACTGGGCAATACTCAGATTCATCTAAAAAAGCATATTTTAGATTCGAGGGAAGAGGTTTTAGTTCAGGTTTATGTACTTCTGCCTTGGCAGGAGTATCAATTAAGCTCATGAACTCTTCAACTTCTTCTGCCGGTATCTCTTTTCCGGTCAGGTCCTTTTCCAGCTCACTGATCTCGAAATTGTCATTCTCAGAGATACCCTCCAGTAATAAGATTGCTTCTAAAGGATCCTCAATTATTGATGGATACAGAGATTCATCAATAATTGAGTCGACAATATCAATGAAACAGCAAGGCTCTTCTAGCATGGGGCTTTTCATTGCACTGTTTAAGTTATAGGTGACTTTATCATCACCTACTTCTAATGTCAATTTTCCATTTTTAACATCGATTACTGCTCCGGCAGTGTGTAAGAATGGCCTTCCTAAAATAATAGGGATTTGCGAATCTTCAGCCATATCTAGCACGATGAAATCGAAGGGAATGAAAAACCTTCCTACTTTGACAGGCACATCTTCTAAAACTCCCATAGGTTGTTTTAAAGATCGGTCTGCCATTTGCAGAGTGATACTGGTGCATTTGAGAATTCCCATATTCAACTTTTTGCATATGGAATAGGGCATGACGCTTACACTAGCACCTAGATCGCATAGAGCTTTATCGATTGTGTAGGTGCCTATAGTGCAAGGTATAGAGAAACTACCAGGATCCTTTAACTTAGGAGGGGACTTATTTTGCAAAAAAGCACTGCACTTAGCTGTGAATGCTATGATTTCAACGTCATATAAAGTCCTCTTCTTAGTTAAGATATCCTTCATGAATTTTGTGTAAGAAGGGATTTGGGTGATTAACTCAGTGAAGGGAACCGTTACTTGGAGGTTTTTGACTACTTCCATGAATTTGCTAAACTGGGCTTCCTTATGATTTCTCCTCAAGCGTTGGGGAAATGGAACTTGGATTTTGATGGGTTCCTTTTCTGGTTCATCTTTGTTTTCTTTGTTTTCCCCTTCCTTAGCGGTGGATGGTTAGGATTCTTTTCGCCTCTCTACTGGTGTCGGCTCAACTATTGTTTCGTTTGGTTGCTGAGGTTCCTTATAAGTGGTACCACTCCTAAGGGTGATAGCATTAGCGGTGTCTCTCGGTTGCTCACCATGAGGTGGGAGTTGGCCTTGTTTTCTTTGGGTGTTAGAGGCAGCCAATTGGGCCATTTAAGTTTCAAGCATCTTGATGGCAGCATTTTGAGCTTGATCACTCTTTTGAAGTTGAGCAAACATTAAATCTTGTTTTTGAACAACTTGGAGAAGCATGGATTCAATCTTGCTCAAGCTTGAGTCATTGGGTTGGCTTTGATTTTGGGGTGGTTGGTGCTGAGGTTGGTAAGGTTATTGAAGTTAGGTTGAAATGGAGGTCTCTGGTTTTGAAAACCAGGTGGATTATAGGGCTTCTGTTGATGTGGTATGAATGGTTGTTGAATTTAATGGTGGGGATTCTGAATGTTGGTACTTTTGTAGGACAAAAAAGGATGGTTCTTCGTGTTCTCATTATAGAAGTTTGAGAAAGCATTGCCCTGCCTATATGCTTGATAGGCATTGACTTGCTCTAACGAACTCCTACATTCTTGAAAACTGTGTCCTCCAACCCCACATGTCTCACATATCACTACGTGGTTAGTGACGTTAACATGTTCCTTGGATTGGGAAGAGCTTCCTACTTGTTGCTGCAGAAGGGCTAATTGGGCTTCTAGGAGTGCTACTTTACTTGAATCGTCCTGCTTGGTTTTGAGCGGCATAGCACGTGAGTTGCTATACTGAGAGTCGTGAAGTGCCATTGACTCGATAGTTGCACTAGCTATTTCTACATCGATCTGATCGAAACGACCATTGTTAGCGGAGTCGAGGATACGACGCGATTCGCCACAACAACCGTTGTAGAAGGTGATAGCTAAGAACCATGAATCAAGGTCATGATGAGGGCATTCTCTTTGTAATTCTTTGTACCTTTCCCATGCCTCATAAAGGGTTTCATCGCCTCTCTGACGAAATCCAGTGATTTGACTCCGTAAGAGTGCGGTTCGTTCTGGTGGGAAGTACTTTTGATAGAAAGCAAGAGCTAGACTATCCCAGTTGGCTATTCCTAAGGCAACTCGGTCAAGGCTATTGATCCAAAGTTTAGCCTTTCCTGTTAAAGAGAAAGGAAAGAGCATTTCCCTAATCTGCTCTTGGGATACTCCAGTTTGTCTAATTGTGGAGCAATAGTCACAGAAGTTTTGAATATGAAGGTTGGGATCTTCTGTGGTATTGCCACCAAATTGACTTCTTTCTATTAAAGTTTTGGGCTTTGATTTGGGGTGTAGCAATACGCCTTGGAAGTGTATATGCAGTTGGTTTGGAATGGTCTGAAAGTCGAACCATTTTCTTTTGTGAAGATGAAGATGGAGTGTTGTTTGAAAGTTGATTGGTTTTTGAGAATGGAGATGAGAATGGATCTTCTTCTCCTTCGAGATTAGATAAAATATCCGAGTATTTCTCACGAATACGGTCTAAACTTGAAGTATCAGAAGCTTTTGAGATTTCGTTGAATAGCTTTCGTCTCCTACGCAGAGTTCTTTCTAGATCGGGGTCTAAAGAGATAGGGGTTCCTAGTCTAGAAGATCTGGGCATAAGATTGAAAAGCTAAGATGAAAAATCAAGAGAGGTCTGAAGGAATTTGGGTTCCTAAAGACTAGATAAAACTAATTGCAATAAAAATCACAAGAAAAAGGAAAACTAAACCGTGCTCCCCGGCAACGGCGCCAAAATTTGATCGAGCCTGTCGCAAGCCCTGGTCAAAGATAATTACCCAGACTAGGCTAATAACAAATTAATGTAATTAGGGAAGTAGGGGTCGATCCTCAGGGAGATGGTGTTTCCTATAGAATGTGAAATGTCTCGCAATTGGGTTTTATCTAACGAATATCTGGGTTTTGGGATTTTAATTTCTAAACTAATAAAAGGCATAAACGAAAACGAAATAAAAGCAAATGGAAATGAAAACAATAAAGCAAGTGATGAATTAACAATGACGAAAAACATCTAGGGAAGTAGGTTCACACATTTAGATTAACATATTGATGCAATTGGATATGGAACATGCAAATAATTCATTGTGAGTTCGTAAGAATGATGTGTTCATTACAATCATAAATCAGATGGTCTAGCAGGCTTTTAGGCAATTTACTAGGTCTTAATCCACCATGTCATGCTTTGTCTATTCAATTCACGTATCTCTACCTTGGAAAAGAATTCCATTCTAGTCAATGATTTTGATCAGAAATCGTCAACTATCGTTATAGTCCAAACATGCATAGACACAATGTTTTAAAAGCACAATTCTTTTATCCAATTATCATCTTTTAATCAATCTAACATGGCTACCCTACATCCTAGAAAGGTGACTACTCACTCATGGCGATGTTAAAATCTAAGATGAAGTTAATAACAACAACTAGGATAGACATGTTTATTTGGTTTTGGCAATAGTTTAAGACTCTTTATATGGCGATAATAACGACGCTAAATTGATAATCTAATGAAATGAAATAACGATTATAACGATACTAAAATGAATCTAAGATAACATGGATGGAAAATAACAATCAAATAGAAAACATAAAGACATTAAACAAAAGATAAGATAGGAATACCTAGATGATCAACAATGATAATGATAACAATAATAGAAATCCCTTACTTAGAATAGTCGTTCCATGAATCACAATACTTGAACCAAATAAAGTAGATTACAAAGATGAAATTCTTATTGGTCAAAGCTAAAGTTTTGATGTAGAAAAGACAGAAATAAACTAGAACTAAAGATAAAAAGAAGAAGAAAATGATCTAGACAAGAGAAGAGAGGCTAGGTTTCTCTCCTCTTAATCTAGGTTTTCTAATCTAAAGAGAATTGTAAGAAGAGAAGAGAAGTGAAGTATGAAGAGATGTGTTGAAGTGTGGTGGCTGAAGCTCTTTATATAGCATTAAGGTTTCGTGGGGAAGGGGTCATGCATTGATCACATAGGACAAAAAGGAGGAAGTCGAAGCAAAAGCTCGGATCAGCAGAGATCCCCAATCGGGTACACCACTTACCCGATCGGGTAAGTTGTGATCTTGGTGCTTTGACTCTCGTTTCATCTCCTCTTGCATATGACTTGACTTCCATTATCCCCCTTGACCTCTTGAGTCGGGTTTGTTGATAGGGTTTGATGTAAAACGATGAATTCTTCGCCTAACTGATTGATCTTCTGACAACTGCGACATCGTCTTTACTTCTTCTTTCTTTTGAATCGGTGAACCTTCTTGAAATGCCTTCGACATGGTCAAGCTTGCTTCTTCAAATCGTCGGGTTCTAGGCAAATGCTCGGGAAGATAGAAAAAGGGCGTAGAAACGTCACTTTCCCTACAAAACAGGTTAGAACATAGAAATTCGCCTAGAAGACGATATTAGCTCATAAAATGGCTTAACAAAGCACAAATGACATACAAAACCGAGCTAAATTGGGGGTTAAAATCATACAAATATTCACTTATCAATAAATTATAAAAATAACAACGAACATTAACTGATTGCGATTCTAGCTTCACAGCCAGAACCCAACTTAAGAACAGGCGCAACAGGTGTTGCGCCTCTTCCAAAGGAAGCACCTGTTGCTGCACCTGTTCTGGGCTGGTTTCTGTCTCTGAACTGCCTTCTCTTTTCGACGTAGCTTAATTATGCAATTAATCAACTATTAACTCTAAAATCACTGCTAACCTGTCAAATTATTTTATTTTCTTTTCTTTCAAACCTTTGGATATATTTCCGACATAAATCCTGTAATTCATTGTAATTTTCTTGTATTCATATTTGATTACTGTGATTGCATGATTGTTTCTTCCTCGTATGTAAATCAATTATAATTTCCTAATTCAACATAATTGAATGCTAATTACATGTTCATCGACATAGCCTAATTCACATGCTAGGTTTAAAACGTTGGATGTTGCATTGCATGCATACAATCGTTAACATATTAAGTACGAACAAATTTCCTAATCATTAGTAGCGGCCGCTATCGAGGCGCGCGGGATTAGGTGTTCGATTAAAAAGCTTCCTAATACGTGCCCTACCCCATACTCCAGATCTCTGTGAACATCCATGTTCATTGGCATCCACGAGAGTCATTCTAGACATAGAATGCTAAGGAAAACGAGTTCTTAGTTTTCACGTCACTACTTTTTGTCTTGACATGGCATAAAGTATTCGAACGGTCCCAATTTCCCATAAAATTGGTGGCGACTCCACAAATGCATATCACTACGCTTGTCCCTCGTTTCCATCCCATGTGTGCCCCTCCGTGGTTCCCCTTGTACCACAGTTCGACAAGGATCCACAATCTGTGTATCACATGTCTCAGGGCCGGCCGTGCATATCTTTAAACTATAATGCGATGTAAGATTTTTCAAAAAGTTATGGGACACATTCACTACTACTTTTGCTGTTAACATTATTATATTAACGGTATAACATGTTAATGTTAATACTATTGTTAATTTTCTGCATTCATTGTTACTACTATTATTTTCACTACCTCGTCGTCATTATTTTTAATTTCAATACACACGCATTTAATAATATTAATTTCAGTGGTTTGGTTGTTGCTACTATTACTTTCACTACTCCCGCGATAATTATTGATACTTTTACTAATCAAATAATCACACATGAGAATGTTACCATAATTATTTTAAATAAATATTTTAATATTAGATTATACTCATTTAAACACTAATTAAAATAACAATTTAAAGAATTATACAATATTGTATCTTTTATGAATCTTGACTTATTTACCTCATAGAGTTTCCAAAACCCAACGTTCTTATATTATATTCATTGATATGCTAAAACAATTTATAGCTTTATGCATCTAAACTCTAGTACTGACTTTTTATATACTTATGTAATAATGCAAGCAATACAAAAAGAAATAAAATAATTTGCTTTATTTACTTTTTTTTTTCAGCCAAAATGAAAATTTTAAATTACTTTTTAGTCAAAATACTAATAAATTCTTAGAAATTTCATTTCGAATAAGAAAACCTAAAGCTACATAAAAGGAAAACAGTTTTTTTTTCACATATATCTTGGTTGATTACTTTATATTTCGTCAACTTCATCTACTATATTTAAATAAATAACGAGTCTTGGATAAGACATGTATTATCCGTCTTTAGATTAAGACGGGTCAAATACTACCATTTGGTGTAATCATTTTTTTTTTGTATATTCTAGGCAACAAGTAAGATGATTTGGTATGTATTTGAGATCTATCTTAAACGTAAGAC
Source organism: Heliosperma pusillum (assembly GCA_022085475.1). Lineage (NCBI taxonomy): Eukaryota > Viridiplantae > Streptophyta > Magnoliopsida > Caryophyllales > Caryophyllaceae > Heliosperma > Heliosperma pusillum. The sequence goes on from JAIUZE010019173.1 coordinate 10,539, forward strand.
AAACAGTGCCCGTCTTAAATGAGAATTTGTGCTAAATAGATACAGGTCAATTAATTATTTTGATGTCAACGGTGAGACAAGATATGAGAAATTTAGGGTTCGTTTGATTACCCGACCAATTTAGAACACATGAATTGTAATTCATGTGATTTACAAAATCTATGTGTTGCTTGTCTGCTCCAAATCTCATGAATTAAAGTTTTATAGAAATTCCAGCTCTTCCATCAGGGAGAAAGTTGATTACCTACGTACCCCTCGATAAGTGAGACTTCATGTGGGGCTCACTTCCCACATTCCAGCCAAAACATATGAAATGAATAATCACGTGAATTTATATATTATTATTTCCCTGAAATTGTCGTTCCTACGTCGAACCAAATGATCCCTTATTCTTAAATTGATGGAGGCATATGAAAAGTGAATTAGTTGTAGAGAGAGGGTCGAGTAGTGCTTTGGTAATGGGCTTATAGATTAGCCCAATTAATTGGAATAAATGATACAAAATCTTTGGAGACACGATTTCTCATTAAATTATTGAAAGACCATATTGTTGTACCCCTTTGTGTTATTTTCGTACCCCTTTTATAATTCATTTTGATTAATGACTCAAAATAGCTAGTATTATATTTGATACACATTTTAATAACAATTGTGATTAATGAGTCAAAATAGCTAGTATTATATTTGATACACATTTTAATAACAATTGTGCCTATATTATCGTGTATTTAATTTTAACCAATTCTATTAGTACATCATTAGTCATATCATAGTATACGTACGTGCATTCTTTGTACTCCCTCCTATTCAATCCAATGTACCCGTGGGTCCGGGCACAAGTTTTAAGAAAAATGTCTCGAAAATGTTAAAAAGTCATAAATTGCCCTTCAATTTTAATGTTGAAAAGTAGTGTATTTGATGGCATTGTATGTAATTAAATGGGTGTTGGAAGGATAAAATGGTCTAAATGTTACCCAAAAAATAAATGGGTACATTGGATTGGATTGTACCAAAATTGAAAGTGGGTACATTGGATTGGATAGGAGAAATTATTACTTTTTCTACTATTTTTTCATTAGTTTTAATTAGCCTACCAATAAGTTTACTAAGAGACTGTATCTTTGAAGACGTACAATTTATTTTATAACGGGCGAGGCCCAATTGTTGGTTTACAATTGAGGGCTGTGAAACATCGTCGACGTTTTATAAAACATCGTCGACGTTTTTTTAAAAAAAAAAGACCTTCACTACCCTTTTGTCTACTTTGTCTCTCTAACTTTTTCTCTCATATTCTATACTCTCATAAAATAATCTAAAAAACTTCCACAAAGATTTGAAAGACGGTTTTCGATGAAAATTAAACGGTAATCAATGACGAACAACGATTCATCGGTACGTTATGTAAACTCTTTAACGTAATTTTTGTTTTCTTCCTTAAGTTTTCTATGAATTATATGTTGATTAATACAAGTATGCCTTACTTTGTTACTCTTCCGTTACGATCCTATACCATTTTATGATTCTTGAACATTGTTTTGAAGACGATTTATAGTTTGTATGTCGAATTTATGATTATTGAAATTTGATTTTAGGACGATTTATTGTAGAAACGTCTAAATTGGACGTTGATGTAGGGGTTCAACGTCCAATTTAGACGTTGAGCACTACAGGCAACGTCCCACCTGGACGTTGACACCCAATATCAACGTCCAGGTTGGACGTTGACTGTAGTGTTCAATGTCTAAACTGGACGTTGAGCCCTACATCAACGTCCAATTTAGACGTTGAACACTGTAGGTAACGTCCAACCTGGACGTTGACACCCCATATCAACGTTCAGGTTGGACGTTGCCTATAGGGTTCAACGTCTAAATTGGACGTTGAAGTGGTGGTTCAACGTTATGTTTGAACGTTTTTTTTTTATTATTTTCTTGTTTTCGTGTAATTTCTCGTGCTTTCGCACGTTTTATGTAAGTTTAAATGTAATTTTCGCTTGTTTTGCACGTAATATTAATTAAAAACAAATGTAAACAGGGTTCATTTAAAGAATTTGTCGGTAACGGGTTCGATTTCAACCCTTTATTTGTGATGGATATAGGCTTTGATACTCGTGACGAAGCGTTCGATTGGGCCAAAAAGATAGTGTTTGCTAATGTGTTTGCATTGGTGAAAGCAACTAATGGAGCGAAAAACCGTAGCCAACCCGACTTGTTGTCTTAATATTTGCGTTGTTCAAGGTACGGAAGGCCCCCGGGAGAGTTTGATCCCGATAATCCTAAGAAAAAATCCGGTTCAACTAAATCTGATTGCAAATTTCGAATTCGAGCTGTGCAAAACATGTTTGGGGGTTTCAACGGTAAATACTTAATACTTTGGAACATTTTGACCGCCGATGGTTATGGGAAGCACAACCATAAGTTGGTAAAGTACAAGGATGAGCATAGGCATTTTGCGGGTTTAAATAAAGAAGTGAAAGAGTATGTGAAACAACAAGTCCGGGCCTCGATTCCCCCGAGAGATATTAAAAACGGTCTTCATCAAAGAACCCCGGAAAAACCGCAACCCTCAAGCACCCAAATATATAGCGAGACAACCAAGCTTAGGCGTGAAATGAGAGGGAATCGAAATCCCGCTCAACAAATGTTGTCTCTAGCTGTAGAAGCAAAGTATGTGCAATGGCATGAGAAGAATCCCGAGACATGTGAGCTTTCACATGTTTTCATGTCTCATCTGGAAGCCGTGAAGCTGTATCGTACCTATCCACATGTTGTGCTTATTGGTTCGACGTACAAGACCAATGTGTACAAGATGACACTAGTTGAGCTTGTTGGTGTCACACCATGTGGATCTTCGTTCTTAATTGCTTGTGTGTTGATTCCTTCTGAGTCGGAAGATGGGTACAAATGGTTATTGAAGAAGTTGGGTATGCTTCTCGAGTTCACCGAAGCATCTATTTCGGCATTTGTCACTGATCGGGAGTTGGGTTTGATCGCCGCTCTATGGTCCGTCTATCCTCTTACACCTCACTTGTTGTGTCGTTGGCACTTGAACCGTGCTGTTGAGAGCAAAGTACAGTGGTGGTCAAAGAATGATTGGCGCACAAAACATATCATGTGCAATGAAGAGCACGGTTGGAATGTCGCGATAAATTCTACTACCAAGGGTGAGTTTGAGTTGCGTTGGGCCGCCTTTTGTACCAATTGGAAGGTAGTGGCGACTTATGCGGCGAAAACATGGGGCCCGTACTCAAAAGGGTTCGTATTATGCTACATGAACCGGTATTTCATCTTGGAAACACGGCTACTTCCTGGGTGTAGTCCTCCCATTCTCTTTTAAAGGCTTGGTTGAAAAGCTCTAGCCTTACCCTTGATACCATGTGGTCCCGTATTCATTCTATGCTTGAAGGACAACACTCCAAAATAAGAAGAGAGATCGAGGAGTCAAGAAGTAAACCTCGTAATACTTCTCATTTGTTTTCTTTGTTGAAAGGAAAAGGGTCCTTAAAAGCTATCGGGATTATGGAAAATGAAAATAAGAGAAGAATTGAGTTAGGGATCGGGTTGGTAAATGGATGCGGTTGTGCTTTAAGAACTACTCATGGCTTACCTTGTGCTTGTCTCTTGGTTGGTTTGAAAAACAATGGTGAGAGAGTTCACCTTGATCAAGTTCATTCATTTTGGAGGACATTGGAGTATGGCAATGATGACACAATGCCGAAAAACGATAATGATGCCTTTGAAGAGCTCGTCGATGAAATGAGGAGTAGTGATCCGGCAAGTAAGAGATATTTCATTGAGAAGATGCGCACCTTTCTTCATCCGGAAGACGAGTACGTATTGCCACCCCCTATTAGAGAAAATCACAAAGGTCGACCAAGAGGATCTACTACTAGGAATAAGTCGTTTTTTGAAAATGTAAAGAGGAAGTTTGGGACACCTAGTTCAGATGGATCGACGACCGCTCAATAAACAACAGTTGGTGATTTTGATGAGGAGAGAGTCGGTGCACCTTTAAAATTGGCCTAGACTAGGGGTCCTTTGTCAAGCTGGAATAAAAGATGGGGGGTCCCGGAGGAGATGTGGTGTTTTTTTTATGGTTGGGTGGATGTTGGTGACGATGGTCATTGTGATTTTCGAGTATTGTCTCATGCTGCCCGGGGTCGAGAAGCTGACCATCTAGTGATGCGAGAATGGTGTGCTCGAGAGATTAGGGGTTTTGAGGTTTACAAGGATTATTTTGATGCTGCCTACGTGACAGATAATGGTTTTACTAGGTTTGACAACACTTTGAGGCGCATTGAATTTTCCAACAAAACCGGTTGTGGACAAGAACATTGGATAATGACGTTGATTTGTATGTTTTCGCATCGTTGTTTAACTGGACAATTTGTGTCATAGGTAAGACCCCGCAAAGTCCGGGTACATGGCAATGTAGTACATTTCTGCCTTTAAGGAGTTGTCCTCATAGTCCGGTGCCATATGGTGTTTTGTGGATTTTAAATTACCACCATCATTGGATGCACTTGCATTGTAGTGGACCACCTCAAGAAGTTCCAATGCCTGCAATAGAGATGACTTGGGCGGGGTATAGAGAGCAAAAAAATGTTGCACACTATGAAGATTTGTACAAGACAAATCTCGAAAACTGGCATACGAGTATGG
>JAIUZE010019176.1:0-36987 GCA_022085475.1 Heliosperma pusillum
ACGTTGACGGATCGATAAAGTAACAAATATCTAAGATATTTGTATTAGTTTAATCGAAACAATTAAAATATCTCAAGTGAGTGGAAAACGATGACATGGGCGTGTGACTCATGCCAAAGTCGAGTTTCGATTTTGTTTCGGGATTTGCGATGACTCGGGAATAGTTAAATGACGTTCGGTTAAAACCGTAAAAGTTATTCTTTAAATCCCGAATAAATTCAAAATAATTATATTAAATTATGATAAATCTTAATAAATCTAAATAAAAATAAATCAAAAATATTATTTTTTTAAATAAAATTTCGGTCTTCAAACTTATAAGGTGAGTCGGGAAAAGTCAACGAAAGTCAAAGTCGACTTAAAAGTCAAGAAAAGTCAAAAATGACTTAAAGTCAAGAAAAGTTTATGACGACTTAAAAGTCGAGAAAAGTCAATGACGACTTTAAAAAGTCAAGAAAAGTCAAAGACGACTTAAAAGTCAAGAAAAGTCAAAGATGACTTAAAAACGGGATTCTCATGGAATCTCCCAAAAATTCCAAATACGAACTCGGAATTTCCAAATTCGACTGGAAACAATAAATTCTAATTTAAAACTTAAGTTTGCTGAAAAGTGTCCGTTAGTATTTTCCCTAGAAAAATAGGGTATATTTCGGGTTGTTACAAAGTTTTGTACTTGATAACCTATTATAGTTATGGTAATTTTAGCAAATTTGCGAGTTATATTCCACCAAAAATACAATAAACATAAATAAATACAAAAGTATAATGCTGCAGTTATACAATATACACTTTTGAGTAAAAGATATTATAACTTCTAAAAATCTCTTCACACAACATTATATATTTTATAAGAAACTTCAATTTCTTTCTTATTTGTGACCCTTGAACTTGTGCCACTAATCATATTATCATATTATTGATAATATGGTAAGTATCGTGGCTTTTTCTAAGTAAGTTATATAACCTTACTTTATTCATTGTTTACTAAAGTTATTAGATAAAGTTTAATTAAAATGCAAATCTTTTGAAAAAGGATATATGAGTAAGAAAACGTTCTAAGGTCGTAACCTTATGTACAAATATAATAATTAAAAGGTAATTAATAATTTATACTACATATATCATCCGGAAATTAAGGGACATTATTGGAATGACATAATCTATATAATTTCATTATATTAAATGGTTTTAAATGCATAAAAGTAGATAATATGATTAGGAGTTGACATTACCGTATAATCAATCAATATTTATTTGTTATGACTAGGCTACGCTATAAATTCAAATTATAGTTTGCCAATATAAAATGTACTATCAACTAGTTCTCAACAAAAAAAAATTGAAAAAAAAAATTGAAAAAAAATGGCTAAAATTCTTTGGCTAAAGTATCTCGTACTATCATTGGTGATTGTATCAGGTATATTTTTATTTGACAAAGTTTTCGTGTCATACATTGTTTGTAAACTTGAATAATCTTTCTTCTATTAAAACACAAACATTTAGAGCCATTTGGTGAAGCTACTTCATCATGTACACAAGGGTTCACTAACAGTCTAACTTTATTTAATCTTTCTCCTATTAAAACATAAACATTTAGAGCCATTTGGTGAAGCCACTTTATCATGTACACAAGGGCCAACTAACATTCTAACTTCATTTAATTAAAATAAACCTTCTAAAATATGATTAATATTTACAAAATGATTTATGCATTAAATTTTTTATTTCCATATTTACGAATAATTCCGATGAAAATTTAGTACACGTTTGTTTTAGGATCATTAATTGTTTTACAAAATATAAATTAAAAAGTTATTTTATATATTATTTTCCCCGCTTTTAAACAAATTAGTAAGAAAATACTAATGTAACTAAAAATACTCTCCTTCAATTGATGTATGATATAATCGTAAATTGGTGTTTATTAGTCATGTCAGTTTTATTGTATGATAATATTAATAACAATATAGATATAACTACAAATTAAATTATATAATATATTTATAACCATAGCACGCCAGTTTGCAAAATTATAAATAAAAAAATTAACAAATTAAATTGCAGTTTAATGAAGTGAATACTAATTCGTGAGAAACTATCGATTTTATAGATATTCACTTTATTAAAATATAGTTTATTTTAACACAATCAGACGGGTTAATTTATAATATTGGTCATGTCGAAAAAAAGTCAGGTGACTCCCGTTGGAACATGCTCAGAAGCAGGTCAGAGCTGCTTTATGTTAACCGTCTTACAACTGAAATTGAATACCCGTATAATTTGCACACGTTTAGAATTATAACATTGTTTAAAATTGAATACCCGTATAATTTGCACACGTTTAAACACCCTAGTGTCTTGTGTAATTACACTATCAATCATGATTTGTAACTTGCTTTTTACATTTGCTTGGTACATTAAGATTGTCAATGATATCCTTAACAAAAAGAGTTGTTTACCAACACAGAATAAAATTTCTTATTTTGCAGACACCTTCGCTATTTACTTAAGAAGGAAGGTTAATTAATTACGAGTACAAATTAACCAATTTGCGAAAACTTTGTTACAATTTGCAGAAACTTTGTTGTTTACTGAATGAGCAAAGTTAGTTACGAGTACAAATTACATAACACAATGCAACAACATTAAACATAAATCTAGAAAAGTCTGTGCGGTTAGAGAATATATAAACAATACACAAGCTTAATTAATACTACTTACCTGCATAACTAGTTCGTACTAAACTACAGTGATTAAAAATTATTTATAAAAACAGAAATAACTACAAAGATACTATAAAGTCGTATAACAACCACAAATTCTAATATGAGTTTGGGGCATTTTGGTGCACCAACCCATGAATCCTTTGTAAGAATATTTTTCTCTGCAAGCATTGTCGCAACACTCTTGAAAACAGTCGGCTCTACTTACCTTAAGAGCTCCCATGGGTCGCCACCGAATCTCATTCTTATCTTCCGTCGTCACCGCCGCAAACATTAATAGTGCAAGTGCAATTGCATATTTAGCCATTGAATGTAGTGAGATTACAAATATATTTTTCTGAAAAAAATAGTATTTGCAACCCCAAATAAAAATTATTAGTTGATATCATTATACTATTATATAATTAATTGGTAATTTGGGATGTAGACAAGTAGTTTGCCGAGTTGAATAAAGGAATAGATGAAAAGAGGTATAGTTTGATTCGAGAGTATGGTGAAATGAATTACGTAGTAACTAGTCTTAAACCCGTGCAAATTGCACTGGTTTGTTGCTTTGGATTTTTTATTTATAATAAACTAAAAATAACAATTATATTTTAATACCATGTTTAAGATTTTTTATTTGTATAATAATTTCATTTGTAATTAACGACTTGTACATGACGACGTATGAAGAATATGTAATATTAACATTACAATTTATAGTTGAAATATTTCAAAACATATATCTTAAAACTTATCGATTTGACATTCAAAGAATATTAACATATTCAATCAACGGAATACGATTGTTACATGTAAAATCTTTCGTTCTTGTATTATGTACATGTTGTAGTCTTCTACGAAGTAAGTGTTGTATAATAAATTTAAAAATATAATATATATTACATACGTTGCAGTATATGTGGAATATGTCGTGAAAAAGTATAAGTTGATACGGAATTAGATAAAACATTTGTAGTTAATTTCAAAGTGTATAATATGGGCTAATCTAATTTAAATATTTATGACCCCCGTCCCGTGAAATAATAAATAGATACATGATGAGATAAGTTAAATCGATGTGCTAATGTGTCTAGTGTAATCTACAGTGTATATACAATTATTTTACTGTTAATTATATGTACATTCACATTGGTATTCGAAGACGTATATCTTAAAAATTATTTATCTTTTCACTCTTTAACATTTTATATTTGTTATTTTTATAAGTTCTAAAGTCATATCTGAATAATTTTTGAAGAAAATAATTTACGTTCTCTATGAATTTTTTCATTTTGTTTTAAAATAACGTATTTCTTTCGATATTTTTTCTAGTTTTAAATCTTTAGCCTTTTTCACTAAAATATCTTTATACATTATTCCGACTATAGTTCAAGAGTTTGGGTTTTAATATTTTGTCGCTGCTTTTTAATTAATTTTCTTATATAAATGCGAAAATTGAATATTAAATTATTTTCCTTCAAATTTGACGGTTTCGTAAATTCCATCATTTAAATGGTCATACTTCCAAGTTTTACCGTACTTCTTTTTTTCACTGAGTACGGTTAAATAATTTAGTTCATATAATATCGATTTAAATATAAAGTCATTTACAATTTTCTTACTTAATTAACTTCGCCTGATTTAAATAGATATTTAAAGACAAATCAAGTCATTATTAAACGGATACAATGTTGCAATTCCAAATAATTAAATTTCATAATAAAGTGGTACCATAAAAAATCCTACTTTTAAGTGTTGTTTGCCAAGTAAGCTAAGTGGTTGTTCTTTTAATTAGTAAGGATAGTAGTAGATAAATAGATGAAGAAGATTAAAAATTGTAGCTTTGGCCCAATGGGTCAATTCGTTTGGTGTGAGTTTCGACCATAAAATAACAGGTTATTTCAAGTTCGGGTCAAATAGGTTACGGATCGAGATTTTTGGATCTTGACCATGGAAAATGGGTAAATCGAATTTTTTTGGACAAATAGAGGATTTACAAGTGTAGTGAGAAGTGAGCTGAAGGGACTTTGTGCAATTTTTGGTTTAGCAGACTATTTCTAAGGATGGTTAAAGATAAAGAAGAAGAAAAGGACAAAAATAGTCTGCATTATTGTTCTAACTTTAGCTCTAACTTCATCGCAAAAATTATTCCTTCCACTTTTTTTGGGTATGGACGAATGGTAAGTCTTCGTTCAATTTTTGGTGTAGCAGATTGTTGTTGTACATCATTATATGGTCGTCAGCTTTCCGTTACTCAAAGAGAAAAAAGTTTAGTATATGAAAATTGGATTACCTATACTAAAATTTCCATTAGTGGATAACAAGTAAACTATTAGTTTTAAGCCCGTACAAAATTGCACGGGTATTTAATTTGACATTTTATTATAATAAGTTAATGAGTAAGTTTTGTACTTGATAACCTATTATAGTTATGGTAATTTTAGCAAATTTGCGAGTTATATTCCACCAAAAATACAATAAACATAAATAAATACAAAAGTATAATGGTGCAGTTATACAATATACACTTATGAGTAAAGATATTATAACTTCTAAAAATCTCTTCACACAACATTATATGTTTTATAAGAAACTTCAATTTCTTTTTTATTGGTGACCCTTGAACTTGTGCCACTAATCATATTATCATATTATTGATAATATGGTAAGTATCGTGGCTTTTTCTAAGAAAATTATATAGCCTTACTTTATTTATTGTTTACTAAAGTTATTAGATAAAGTTTAATTATAATGCAAATCGTTTGAAAAAGGATATATGAGTAAGAAAACGTTCTAAGGTCGTAACCTCATGTACAAATATAATAATTAAAACGTAATTAATAATTTATACTACATATATCATCCGGAAATTAACGGACATTATTGGAATGACATAATCTATATAATTTCATTATATTAAATGGTTTTAAATGCATAAAAGTAGATAATAGGATTAGGAGTTGACATTACCGTATAATCAATCAATATTTATTTGTTATGACCTAGGCTATGCTATAAATTCAAATCATAGTAGGCCAATAAAAAACGTACTATCAACTAGTTCTCTACAAAAAAAAAAGAATTCTTTCTTCTATTAAAACACAAACATTTAGAGCCATTTGGTGAAGCCACTTCATCATGTACACAAGGGCCCACTAACATTCTAACTTCATTTAATTAAAATAAACCTTCTAAAATATGATTAATATTTACAAAATGATTTATGCATGAAATTTTTTATTCCCATATTTACGAATAATTTCAATGAAAATTTAGTACACGTTTGTTTTAGGATCATTAACTATTTTACCAAATATAAATTAAAAAGTCATTTTATATATTATTTTCCCCACTTTTACACAAATTAGTAAGAAAATACAAATGTAACTAAAAATACTCTCCTTCAATTGAAGTATGATATAATCTTTAATTGGTTTTTATTAGTCATGTCAGTTTTATTGTATAATAATATTAATAACAGCATAGATATAATTATAAATTAAATTATATAATATATTTATAACCATACCACGTCAGTTTGCAAAATTATAATTAAAAAAATTAACAAATTAAATTACAGTTTAATGAAGTGAATACTAATTGGTGAGAAACTATCGATTTATTAGATATTCACTTTACTAAAATATAGTTTATTTTAACACAATCTGACGGGTTAATTTATAATATTGGTCATGTCGGAAATAAGTCAGGTGACTCCCGTTAGAACATGCTCACAAGCAGGTCAGAGCTGCTGTATGCTAACCGTCTTACAACTGAAATTAAATACCCGTATAATTTGCACACGTTTAGAATTATAACATTGTTTAAAATTGAATACCCGTATAATTTGCACACGTTTAAACACCCTAGTGTCTTGTGTAATTACACTCTCAATCATGATTTGTAACTTGCTTTTTACATTTGCTTGGTACATTAAGATTGTCAATGATATCCTTAACAAAAAGAGTTGTTTATCAACACAGAATAAAATTTCTTATTTTGCAGACACCTTCGCTATTTACTGAAGAAGAAAGGTTAATTAATTACGAGTACAAATTAACCAATTTGCGAAAACTTTGTTACAATTTGCAGAAACTTTGTTGTTTACTGAATGAACAAAGTTAGTTACGAGTACAAATTACATAACACAATGCAACAACATTAAACATAAATCTAGAAAAGTCTGTGCGGTTAGAGAATATATAAACAATACACAAGCATAATTAATACTACTTAACTACATAATTAACTACATAACTAGTTCGTACTAAACTACAGTGATTAAAAATTATTTATAAAAACAGAAATAACTATAAAGATACTATAAAGTCTTATAACAACCACAAATTCTAATATGAGTTTGGGGCATTTTGGTGCACCAACCCATGAATCTTTTGTAAGAATATTTTTCTCTGCAAGAATTGTCGCAACACTCTTGAAAACAGTCGGCTCTACATACCTTAAGAGCTCCCTTGGGTCGCCACCGAATCTCATTCTTATCATCCGCCGTCACCGCCGCAAACATTAATAGTGCAAGTACAATTGCATATTTAGCCATTGAACGTAGTGAGATTACAAATATATTTTTCTGAAATAGTATTTGCAACCCCAAATAAAAATTATTAGTTGATATAATTATACTATATTATAATTAACTGGTTATTTGGGATGTAGACAAGTAGTTTGGTGAGTTGAATAAAGGAATACATGAAAAGAGGTTATAGTTTGATTCGAGAGTATGGTGAAATGAATTACGTAATAATAGTAGTAGATAAATAGATTAAGAAGATTAAAAATTGTAGCTTTGGCCCAATGGGTCAATTCGTTTGGTGTGGGTTTCGACCATAAAATAAAAGGTTATTTCAAGTTCCGGTCAAATAGGTTGTGACAACCCTCGCGAATGCGGAAATATAAAACATACAAGCATGTAAATAAATTTGCGGAAATACGGTATTTTAAAATCTTTTATACATGCAAGGTAGAGAATACGAGGAGTGTCAAAACATTACAAACTAAGTACGGAATACAACAAAGAGACGGAGTCTCTCAAAATGTTAACAAAGAACAAGTGTTTAGCAAACTAGCTAATTAACGACTAGAGGTGTTTTATCCAGGGACAACGCCCGCTAGCTCACACCCGAACCCAAAATAGCATAAGCAAAAAGCCATCCATGCAAGCAACCTGTTCATTCATGAAAAACATGAACGCCACAATCAGTGGGGAGTAACTCCGGGTGCTCCCAGCCATATCACATTAAACGTACATAGAAAGTCACTACAAAAGTAGAGCATGCATACATATAGATATACATGTGAGATTCGATAAGAATAGATAGGCAATCCTATAGATAATGATAAGAACATAAGAGGCACAAATCAGAACCATCATGTTATTCAAAGACTCGGGGAAGATACTCTTAGGCAACCGAATACGCTCACTAGGGCTTGCATCTCACCGTTAGCGGTATAAGTTTGATAAGATTGAGACTCGACAAACAAACCATGCTAAGTCATGCAATGATCATGAATAATCAATCATGTAATCATGCATCCAAACATACCAATACATTGAACTGATGCCGAAGTCATGCAATGACCATGAATAAAATATGAACTCACGCATTCAAAGACAAATAAAGCGACAACAAATACGAATCTTCCTCACGGTAAATGAAACGCACTACACAACGAACGTGTACATGGGCAAGTCATGATTAAAGGCAATTCCAATCCACGAATGCACATTCCCTGAACGCATACAACCGATTCAATTTCATTTCGTATATGTAGATAATTTCCTTCCTCCTCCGGTAGGGGGAACGATAAGGCTCCTAATCTAAACCTGGCATATTTCTCGGAATCCACATTTTCCGATTCCGCCATGCGATCACGTTCGCATCCATACTCGGTCAATCATAGACCGATTACACACATTTTCGGTAGATCAATTCACGAGAGAGGCGGAAAAGAGCCCAAGCCTCATAACAAGCGGTACGCTACATGCAAATAACACCACCTCGCAAGTACACAACATTTGACGGCCGGGTCGATCAACGCATAGCGTTCAACTCCCAACAACGTCGTCGTATGCCCACTACACATGCAATTAAGCAGTAGGATACCTCCTCGTTCCGACATTCCAGCCTTACGAACGTGGAGGTAGCCAAGGAATGAGAGTACAAAGCACAAGACAAAATAGTGCTCAAACCGTATCATTTGTAAAAACCGACTCAAGTGGGACATACCAAAAACCGTCACAAAACATGAGAATAGGGAATTATATAAATGTAACTATGATAAACATGAATCAATACATGATACATAAGCATTAGACCAAGTTTAAGAAGCATAATAAATAGGAAACATAGATACCTCTCCAAAACAACAAGTTTGGAACTAACTAAAACAAGGGTTCACTTCAAACTGTCATAACTAGAGTTCTAGACATGAAAATACAGAAATTCCAAGTCGAGGTGATAGCTTATCCTCTTACGGTTCCAACGATAGGTCACAAGCCTAAAACAAGCAAGTAACGAAGGAGATATGATCATTTTACAAAAAAGGGTCAGTGTAGTGAAACTGCACAAGTCACGACCGTGACTTGTATTTCACGCCCGTGAAACACTCTGTTACGCAAGGGTAAAAGATCAGCCACTATTTCACGCCCGTGACTTGAGTCTCACGACCGTGACTTGAGTCTAGACAACTCCAATTTGCTCTTAACTCAACCATCATCAACTATTATCATAAATCATCACTTCTCATATCAATTCTCAACAAACAACATCCATCATCAATAATAAAATCCCTAAGCATACTAACCATAATCTACATACGATTATTAGCCTAGAAATCACATAAAACACGTAAATGATACCGAGTAACCCTTCACCGTTACCTTTTCGCGTCATTAATCGATTTCTAAACCTTCCTAGTCTCCACCTACATACAGTTAGATAATAAAAGATGAATATCATTCACCTTGAGAAAGACGGATAATTTAAAAAGCGAGAAAGACGGTAATTTTATTACCAATACGGATAGAGGAAGCTAAGAGGGGAAGAATAAGACGAACTTACGAGAATTTGAGCAAGAAACGAATGAGATACGATGATTATAAGATCGGATCAAAGATGGAGGCAAGGGTTTGAGATTTCTTAAGGACGAAGGAAAGTTTTGTGGAATGAATGAAAAATAGGTTAAGTGGTAGTGTGATATGTATAAGGAAAAAGTCAACAAAAGTCAAAGTCGCCTTAAGACGGGATTCTCATGGAATCTCGCGGAAATTCCAATTACGAACTCGGAAATTCTAAATTCGACTCGAAACATTAAATTCTAAATTAAAACTTAAATTCGCTGAAAAGTATCCGTAAAATATTTTCACTATAAAAATAGGGTACATTTCCGGGTGTTACATAGGTTACGGATCGAGATTTTTGGATCTTGACCATGGAAAATGGGTAAATCGAATTTTTTTGGACAAATAGAGGATTTACAAGTGTAGTGAGAAGTGAGCTGAAGGGACTTTGTGTAATTTTTGGTTTAGCAGACTATTTCTAAGGATGGTTAAAGATAAAGAAGAAGAAAAGGAGAAAAAGAGTTTGCATTATTGTTCTAACTTTAGCTCTAACTTCCTCGCACAAATTATTCCTTCCACTTTTTTTGGGTATGGACGAATGGTAAGTCTTCGTTCAATTTTTGGTGTAGCAGATTATTGTTGTACATCATTATGGTCGTCAGCTTTCCGTTACTCTAATAGAAAAAAGTTTAGTATATGAAAATTGGATTACCTATACTAAAATTTTCATTAGTGGATAACAAGTGAACTACTAGTTTTAAGCCCGTCCAAAATTGCACAGGTATTTAATTTGAAATTTGTTTTATAATAAATTAATGAGTAAGTTTTGTACTTGATAACCTATTATAGATATGGTAATTTTTGCAAATTTGCGAGTTATATTCCACCAAAAATACAATAAACATAAATAAATACAAAAGTATAATGCTACAGTTATACAATATACACTTATGAGTTAAAGATATTATAACTTCTAAAAATCTCTTCACACAACATTATATGTTTTATAAGAAACTTCAATTTGTTTCTTATTTGTGACCCTTGAACTTGTGCCACTAGCCACTAATCATATTATTGATAATAAGGTAAGTATCGTGGCTTTTTCTAAGTAAATTATATAGCCTTACTTTATTCATTGTTTACTAAAGTTATTAGATAAAGTTTAATTAAAATGCAAATCGTTTGTAAAAGGATATATGAGTAAGAAAACGTTCTAAGGTCGTAACCTTATGTAAAAATATAATAAATAAAACGTAATTAATAATTTATACTACATATATCATCCGGAAATTAAGGGACATTATTGGAATGACATAAGTTATATAATTTCATTATATTAAATGGTTTTAAATGCATAAAAGTAGATAATATGATTAGGAGTTGACTAACCATTAAATGAAAGACAAATTTGTATACCAAACCCATATCATACTTCCCTTCTCTCATTATGTGTTATATCCTTTATATTATTTGTTAGAAATATTTTAATTAAAAATAGACAAAATAATGAGACGGAGGAAGAATAAAAATAATAATCCGTAAACAGACCCAATACTCCGCATTAAGTTACTTGTGATAGGTAAATAGATCCAAACCGGTATACCGTCTTTATATGAAGTGGTTGCTATTCAATACACCACCTTTATAAACCACCCATGTAACATACGCAACTATTTTATTTTTCTGTATAAAAAAGTAAGAATTACGTAAGAGTTTGGTTTATGTTACAAAGTAATTTTTTTTTTTTTTTTTGTTGTACCAAAAAAAAAAACAGAGTAATTTTTTTGTGGGTTTTGATTTTAGTGTATGTATCTCTGTATCACCACAATTTTAAAATAATGATAGGCTTTTTTTTTATGAGATGGTGACGTTTTTTCATTATGAGATGGTGACTTTTTTTATTAATCATTTTTTGCAACTTAATCTCTTATAAACCAGTTGAAATAATTTTTTTACTTATAAAACTACTGAGGAATGATAAAACAAATTCATCAAATATAAATGGCTGACTTTGCTGAGAAATAGTTGCCCAATATATTTTTCCTCATATTAAAATTGGCCCCACCACAGACCCCACATGCTTCAACAATTATTGTAAAAAGTAAGGTGTTTTGTGATGAGGTGACTTAAGGAGAAGGTTTGAAATGTTTGGGTTTTAATAATTGTAGGATAGCCCCATCGGGTAATCAAGTTACTAGTAGAACATCTTTCTAATATAAAAAGGAAAACAGTTCACTGAGACACCATAAAAAGGAATAGGATAACAATTCACCGGAATGGAGTGAATAGTATATAATTACACGTGTTGTCCATACATAAATTATTATTTTTCTCAGTTTTAATTTTTTTTTATGAATTATATAGAAATTTTCCACTTAGTTGCTATCTATCTATCATTCTATCTCTCTATATCTAATTATCTATACTATATATGTTGGAGTTTTTGGTAAAAATAATATAAAGAGAAAGACAAAATATTTTGTAATGGACTTAACCACAACCCAACTTTGTATTAATATTATTCACTCTAACAATAATACAATTTCAAACACTTAGCTAATAGCCAAGATTTCAATCTATGCTTAACTCGGGTTATTAAGCATCTACTCACCTTCCAACAATGACTAATGACCCTCTATTTATAAGGTCTTATAGTCCTAACTTATCTAGTAACATAAAAGAGTCATAACATTCAAAGGCTAACTCCTAATATTTACCTCATATAACATCTAACATTTACCTATTATATAAATACTAAATTTATAACATAAATAACTCATGACTCTTAATGTTTACTAGAAGAAACTTAAGGCCCATAATGTTGGGGTTACTTTCCAACAAACCTCCCCTTAAGCCCAACATTATTTCAAAATAGTCAATCGTCAAGTCGAGTGACTTGACCTTCACTTGGAAGCACCTTCCTTTCACTTGAGAGTACCTCCCCTTGAACCTACTCTTCTCTATCACATCTTCCATCTAAAGTGAATAAGTTAGTTTCACCTTTTCTACCTTTGAGAATCACCTTAACCTTTTTAGTGACCTCCAAAACATCATTCTTAATATGAATGGTACAACCCAACCCATCTAATCTACCCAACGAGATTAAATTTCTGCTAATGTTTGGTATGTATCTCACTCACATCACCAAACCTTCTAACTTGTCTATCATGAAGTCTCACCTTCACCTCACCAATCCCTTCAAAATGAAACCAAAGAATTCAAGGAGTACATTTGGGAGGTGGGTCGGGAGATAAAATTACAGTTTCACAATCAATTTTATACAAAGATTCGACTAAGTTTGGTACATTATGCCATCTAAATCCTCCATTGTTTGTTGATCAATCCATGAGCGAGAACCGAGCAAAATAATCAGCAACCAAATTTGTTAACCTCCCTTCGAAAAGAATCTTCAAAGGAGGTGAGACTTGTAGGTGTTCCCTGTACTCCAAAATGATATTAGCAAGAGGATATAAGGGAACGATATCCGAGCATATAAGATTAACGACAACTTCTTCTTCAACATTGTTATTTTAGTATAAGCAAGATTGTTTTATTCTCCGTAATGCTTTTAGAGATTTCACCATGAAACGTTTGTTAGCTAACTTTATCTTTAAACATTGTTATTTTAGTATGAGATTGTTTTATACCCGTATTTGTAATAAATCAATAGTCTGTCTATTAATGATGATTGAATATATAGAATGATGTGCTTATATGTTTTTGTAAATCAAAACCAATTGAGACTACAAATGCACTCTCTTCGTTTCGATCTTCAATCTATTTATATTTTAAGGTGCATTACTTAATCGCAAATTCTTATTTCAGACGGACTATTTCCGTCTGAAAAATAAGACGGGATTATGTTGCCACTTTTTGATAAAATGTAACCACGGCTTATATCAATTTGTTTTCAATAGTAGTTACATCTAACGGTAAAGTGATTACAAAATCCCGTCTTATTACTTCATACCAAAATGGTCCGTCTGAATCAAGACCAACTGTTACTTAATAGTTATCTATTTTCAATTATTTTAACTTTTTGTGGGTCATCTTCTATATGCATGTGGGGTTATCTATACTCATGCCAAAGCCTAAACAACTTATAAAACGAATTAGCTAGTGAGATTTTTAAGTACAAAAAGTGACCAAAACAAAGGCAAATATTCGTTAGGAAAGCATTCGTATTTATCAATGTCAACATCATGATATTTACTTGGAATATTTATAAGCTTTTTTCTTCCCCTTGGCAGAGCTATTTCCTTGGCAACGATGGAGTTGTGTCAAGATGTGTTCAAAAGTTATCAACTAAAAGAACTACTGTTAATTGTTAAAGCCGTGGAAAGACTCGTGTTAGGCTTTACAGAATCACAAATTCTCATTTGTGACTGGATGACCCGTCGCAAGCTTGCGACGGGTCAAACTTGTAAGAATTATTATATTAATATTATTTAATTCTCTATTGTGTGGACCTAATTACTGATATTAGTTGCCTTAATTAAATAATGGTTAAATATATTGTTTCGGGTTTTTATTAGGAGTCCTAGTTTAAGTAGATTATGGTAAATAGTTACAGGCTATTTACATAACTGACTACTTATTCCATAAAGCCCCTCCTGCCACCTCTCTATATAAGTACACCTGTTTGTGCTTTAACCTAATTCATTCATATCACCAACACACAAGAAAGAAAGTGAATTAGAGAATAAGGAAGGTAGGAGAAGGCAAAGCAATAAGGGTTTATTATTTATCTTTCTCAAGTAACTTTATTATCAGATCTGATGGCTGCACCACGTAAGTACCTTTCAGTAATTATCGTTATAATCAAGATCCTATAATTTATGTTTACATGTGGTATCAGAGCATGGTTGTGATTATAGTTGTAATTCTGATTAATGTTCTAATTATGTTTTTATGATTGAATTTAATGTTTTAATCATGATGTTGTAACATTCATTCATAATTTATTGTATACCCTCATGATTGATAGCGTATCCTGTTATGATGATCGTTTCCGCTACCTAATCGAATTATTTCGTTTTATTTTATTTATGATGATTATTTATGATGATGTTTTGCGCTGCCTAATTCGATTTGAATGATTATTATGTTTATTATGCGTATGAATGCCGTCTGATTTCTAACCTACTCGATCGAGCTAATGCTCACTCGATCGAGGCGATTTGTTTATGCTTCTGCTCGATCGAGCTAACTTCTTACTCGATCGAGTCTTTCCTGTTTTGCTTCTGCTCGATCGAGCTAACTGCCTACTCGATCGAGTCTCTTCTGATTTGCTTCTGCTCGATCGAGCTGATGGTGTACTCGATCGAGTGGTTCCCTTTTGCCTTGTTCTCGATCGTGCTAAAGTCTTTCTCGATCGAGATGCCTTGTTTAATAATGATGTTGCTCGATCGAGCAAATGTTCTACTCGATCGAGCCCTTATGCTTATAATTCTGATCGATCGAGCTAATGTTCTACTCGATCGAGCCCTTATGATTTTGATCCTGCTCGATCGAGCTATTGTTTACTCGATCGAGGGGTCTTGTTTTGCCTTGTACTCGATCGAGCTAAAGATGTACTCGATCGAGGGGTTCTTCTTTGTTTTCTTCTCGATCGAGCTAAAGTTGTTCTCGATCGAGGTGTTTAAGTTTATTTTCTACTCGATCGAGCTGATGTTTTACTCGGTCGAGGTCTTCCCGTGCTGTTTCAATACTTATTGTTCGTTTTCATTGTATGCTCGCATAATATTATGTTACTATGCTTAAAGGAGACCTTCGCATTATGATGAGTTGAAATTCACCACAGTGATTTCATCTCGTACGCGATCAGATCTCATAATGTAATTGGGCATTCACATCATGTTGATGTTCACCACAGTGGACTCAAATTATGCAGTGAATATCCGACTAAGCATACATTTTTATTAAAAGTTAATTATATCTTATGTATTGATTAAAGGAGACATTCGCATTATGACAAGTTGGAATTCACCACAGTGATTTCATCTCGTACGCAATCAGATCTCTTAATGTAATTAAATTGGGCATTCACATTATGTTGATGTTCACCACAGTGGACTCAAATTATGCAGTGAATATCCGACTAAACATACATTCTTATTGAATATTAATTATATCTTAAGTATTGATTAAAGGAGACATCCGCATTATGACGTGTTGAAATTCACCACAGTGAATTCATCTCGTACGCGATAAGATCTCATAATGTAATTAAATTGGGCATTCACATTATGTTGATGTTCACCACAGTGGACTCAAATTATGCAGTGAATATCCGACTAAGCATCTAATGGGGTGAAATAACTCGTATTAAGGTTTTACCCACAGGTAACCTAACATTAAAGTAAAACACCCAATAAAGAGAGTATTCTTGATTATGTAATTAAGCGTGCGTAGGTTGTCCACAGATACTACACATCGCCTAATGAATGTTTATAAGTTACTCATTTAAGTTTCAAGTCTTAGTCATAATTGCTATTGTGTGATAAACTCAAAGCCTAATGTTCTGAGCATTATTCATAATGCAGTACCGTTGCAAAGCTCTCTCAATAACATGACAGTCTTTGCTTAAAGTTCTTACGAATTACCACTGCACTAAACATTAAGTCCTCCATTTCGGAGATAGGCTGTACTACAGCCAGTAAGTACATGGAAATCATTAAGGAACGCTTTCAGACTACCGAGAAAGCGGTAGCTGGAAGGCTTATGTCTGAACTTATCCCCAGGCACATCATGTGCATCATGTAAGCGGGAAATCTAAAGGTAAGTTTAGAAACAGAAAGGGCATTAAGTTAAGCCCTTCTGATAAACCGTCTGCAACTGGCATAAAGAAGGAAATTAAGAAGCAGTAAAGTTGCCTTTTCTGTAGGAAACCTGGGCACTTTCAGCAAGACTGCATAAAGCGTGAGAATTGATTCGAAAAGAAGGGTAAGCTTTTGGCTTTAGTATGTTTCGAATCAAATTATGATGAAATTCCTTCTAATACATGGTGGCTAGATACAGGCTCTAATGAAAGTTCCTTCTTCTTGTGGCATAAACGTTTGGCCCATATTTCAAGAGAAATAATGAACATATTAGTTAAAAACAATATGTTACCTTCTCTTGATTTTACTGATTTTGGGACGTGTGTGGAATGCATTAAAGGTAAGCAAACCAAACACACCAAGAAAGGGTCCACAGGAAGCACTGCGTTATTAGAAATTATACATACAGACATTTGTGGTCCTTTTGATGTTCCCTCCATGAGCGGAGAGAAATATTTCATCACATTTATTGATGATTATTCACGTCATTGTTACCTTTACCTTTTGCATGAAAAATCTCAATCAGTAAACGCCTTAGAGGTTTACATTAAGGAGGTTGAAAGGCAATTGGGAAAGAAAGTGAAAATCATAAGGTCAGATAGAGATGGTGAATATTATGGCAAATATGATGAATCAGGACAACATCCTGGTCCATTTGCAAAACTCCTTGAAAGTCTGGGTATTGTCCCTCAGTACACAACTCCTGGTTCTCCATGGATGAATGGTGTAGCTGAGAGGCGTAATCGAACCCTATTAGAGGCTGTAAGGACAATGATGAGTAGTACCAATTTACCCATGAAGTTGTGGATGCATGCCCTTATGACTGTTGTGTATGTTGGAAACCGGGTTCCCAGTAAGGCAGTTTCAAAGACACCATTTGAACTGTGGAAAGGGTGGAAACCGAGTCTTCAACATTTGCATGTATGGGGATGCCCAGTAGAGGCACGCATTTATAATCCACATGAAAGGAAACTCGATCAAAGAACCATTAGTGGGTTCTTTATCGGTTATCCAGAAAAGTCTAAAGGGTATAGGTTTTACTGTCCTACACACAGAACAAGAATTGTAGAAACCGGAAATGCCAAATTCCTTGAGAATGGCGAAGTTAGTGGGAGTGATCAGGTAAGGGATGTCATAGTCAATGAAGTTAGGGTGGCAATTCCAGCTTCTCTGCCCCCAATTTCAATTGATGAAGTTCCACATAATGATAATGTTGACCCAGTCAATATTGTGGAACCTAACGTTGATGACCCTCCACTCCCGAATGATAACATTGCCACTGAAGTTGTTGATACAGCCCCTGAAATAGTATTAAGAAGGTCCACAAGACCTAGAAAGCCAACTACTTCAGATGACTATGTGTATCTACAACAATGTGAATTTGACATTAGTATTGATAATGATCCGGTTACGTTTTCACAAGCTATGAATTGTAATGATTCCGATAAATGGATTAATGCCATGAAAGAAGAGATGGAGTCTATGGCTAAGAATGAGGTCTGGGAGTTGGTCAATTTACCAGTAGGTCATAAGGCTGTCGGCTGCAAGTGGGTCTTTAAGACCAAGCGCGACTCCTCAGGTAATATTGAACGACATAAAGCCAGACTGGTAGCTAAAGGCTTTAATCAGAAAGAAGGCATTGATTATAATGAAACCTTCTCTCCAGTTTCTAAGAAGGATTCATTACGGATCATTTTAGCTTTTGTAGCTCATTTTGATTTAGAGCTACATCAAATGGATGTGAAAACGGCATTCTTGAATGGGAGTTTGGAAGAAGAAGTCTACATGGCTCAGCCTGAAGGCTTCATTATTGATGACAAAGAGGACAAGGTCTGTATATTAAAGAAGTCCATTTATGGACTTAAGCCAGCTTCTCAACAATGGTATATTAAGTTCCATAATACCATTACCTCCTTTGGGTCTCAAGAAAACACTGTTGATCAGTGTATATACCTGAAGATTAGTGGGAGTAAGTTTGCATTTTTGGTTCTATATGTCGATGACATACTTATAGCAAGCAGTGATTTGGGACTATTACGTCAAAATAAAGATTTCCTATCAAACAACTTTGAGATGAAAGATATGGGAGAGGCGTCCTATGTGATCCGGGTGGAAATATCTCGAGACAGATCACAAAGGACATTAGGGTTGTCTCAGAACGAAAGTCTATATCAGTAAAGTCTTAGAAAGATTCAACATGGTAAAATGTAATCCCAATGATGTTCCTATTCAGAAAGGGGATAAGTTCAACTTAAGTATGTATTCTAAGATTGAGCTAGAACGAAATACCATGAAAAACTTTCCTTATGCATCTCTGGTTGGAAGCTTAATGTATGCGCAGGTCTGTACAAGACCTGACATAAGTTTTGCAGTAGGTATGTTGGGTCGATATCAGTCCAATCCTGAAATGGGTTATTGGATATGATGACTCAGATTTTGGAGGATGCGTGGACTCAAGGAAAAGCACTTTTGGTTATGTGTTTGTTTTAGCTGGGGGAGCAATCTCCTGGAAAAGTGCTAAACAAACAATTATTGCCTCATCCACTATGGAAGTTGAATTTGTAGCGTGCTTTGAGGCTACTATTCAAGCTTTATGGTTGCGGAATTCTCCTTCAGGGCTTAGCATTATGCATTATGATGCAAGGCCGTTGAGAATTTATTGTGATGATACCGCATCGATCTTCTTTTCGAAGAATGACAAGTATTCTAAAGGAATAAAGCACATGGAAATGAAATACTTGTCAGTTAAGGAGGAAGTTCGGAAAAACACTGTGTCAATTGAGCACATTATGACTAGTGCTAATATAGCAGATCCTTTAACTAAGGGATTACCTCCAAAGACATTTATGAAGCATGCTATTGATATTGGTCTGGAGGATAATCATTAAGGCTTTTTCGTTTATGTTTGGATCATGCTAGTGCTTTGTAATAATGACACTTATGTTTTGATTAATCGATTTATGTTTTATTATGATGATGATTTCCGAACACTTTTCTGTATCGTATTATTGTTATTGTATACATTATTGTTGCACGATTAACAGAATTAGTCCTTTTCCTCAAGGACATTATTTGGGGATTATGTTTGCTCCTTGTACAGACTGATTATTCTAAGTGATTGGTCCGTAGTACATGGAAGGACCACTTCTCTTTTATAGTAGTGTCTCCGCCATGACTCAACCAGTTGTTCAGGGATAATCAGGGTAATTAAGATAAACCCATTATGTGTTTATTTAACCGTCTACGCGCCTTATGTTATAATTAAGTGTGACATTATGTTTTAATCAGTAATATGGTCCAAGTGGGAGAATGTAAGAATTATTATATTAATATTATTTAATTCTCTATTGTGTGGACCTAATTACTGATATTAGTTGCCTTAATTAAATAATGGTTAAATATATTGTTTCGGGTTTTTATTAGGAGTCCTAGTTTAAGTAGATTATGGTAAATAGTTACAGGCTATTTACATAACTGACTACTTATTCCATAAAGCCCCTCCTGCCACCTCTCTATATAAGTACACCTGTTTGTGCTTTAACCTAATTCATTCATATCACCAACACACAAGAAAGAAAGTGAATTAGAGAATAAGGAAGGTAGGAGAAGGCAAAGCAATAAGGGTTTATTATTTATCTTTCTCAAGTAACTTTATTATCAGATCTGATGGCTGCACCACGTAAGTACCTTTCAGTAATTATCGCTTTAATCAAGATTCTATAATTTATGTTTACAACGTAAATAACAAACTATAAGTATAGAAGCCATAAAGTGGGAATTATGGCCTAGGATCATATGTGTAAGACAACAAATTTTCTTTTCTATTCATAATGTAAAGCTGCATGTGTAGCAATACAATCAACATATGACTAATAGCAAAATCTAGACATTTTATTTTCTTCTTCTCATTTGACCATTATTATTGTTCAAGCAACATCCCAAGTCCTAACTATAGGCTAAAAGAAACCAAATAGAATATCACGATTCAAAAGAAGAAAAAAGGACAGTTTATGAAACAATTTCGACTTCAGATTGTTAGACATAAAAGTATATCTTTTATCAATAGGATATGAACATATTTCATCAACGGCAAACCAAATTATAGAGAATAGTATAACGGTAAATATACGGTAGTAAATATTATAAGTAGTTATAAATAGATAGAGGAGAGACTTATCTAGATAAGAGAGGAGGTTGTGGCGTGACAATGTCACTGTCCTAAAGTTGAATTTGCCCCGTTCTTTAGACACGGCCTCAATGACAATCGACCCCCAGGATTACACAACCCTTGTGCCTCCAGTGTAGACGAAGACACAACATGAACACAGCCAAGAACATTGCCAAATAACCTCCAAGGACGGGTTTATAGAGAGAATTATTAAGAGAGAAGATAGTAGTGGTTTTGCTGTATAATTTGGAGTTGTAAAGTGTGGGTTTATGTAGTGGTGAATTGGCATTGTAAATTACAAACATTGTAAATGATGACCATGGGAGACCAGACAATCAACTTGGAAACCATATGAGTCAACCTTGAAAGTTCCATATTCAACTTAGACAAATGTTTCAAATTAATGTGGGACAATTTACCATATTTGCTTCTTTTGAAGCATCAAATCCAACGTATTATTCGGGTTAAAAGTATTAAACTTGATCATCTTACTAACAGTGGTGAGATTTGCATAGTAAGTTCCAGCAATTATATCATAAGTATCACCCTTAATAATCTTATACTGAAGAATATGAGCCAAAAAAGTGTGATTAATGCAGTCACATGAGAAGGGTACATTGACCCTGATATATGATTGTAGCCTATCATCATCCAAAACTGAAGGGTTGTAACTGAGCACATCATTATCAGTAGAACCTAATACTTGGGCTATAAATGTGACCCAAACATAGTATGATGCTAAAGCTAAAGGACACCCTTTCTTGCACTTTGATTCTGCTATCAAATTAGAACAAAACCATATAACAAGATTTGTCCACGTTTTTATGGGTGATTTTGTTTTAAAGGGCCTCATTTGAATATTTGATGACAAAATTATTGACTGTTAGTTTGTGGAAGTTGTAGAGGTAAGACTTGAGTCAAGACAAGGTTGAAATATTTGGGGTTGGGAATATTGTGTTTGGAAGTGCCTCAAGTGAGTGCCCAACTCGGCATATTTAACATTCCCACTAGTAAAGTACTAAAGTGTGTAGGGAATTATTCCATTTTGGGTTTTAAGTATAATAGGGGTCAAATAGGTACCATTTGTAAGAATATGGTGGAACATGACCCATATAAGCAAACTCTCAAAAGTATGGGGTAGGTGACAAAAAGAGGTGGACAATCTAACGAACCTACCTAGGTCAAGTCGGGTTAGTTTTCGCGTACACAACGTTCAATCCACCATTATAATCAAGTTCTGTTATATCCTAAGGTTGTCGATCTTATACGAGCGATTAAACAAGTGATAAATCATGGAAATAGTCACCTACACAATTCATCGAATATTTAGTGTGCATTAGTTGAAACGGGAGCTAATGACGTTTATTCGATGGTTCGGACCAAAGACCGGACCGGAGCGTGTAATTTGGTTCAGACTAGACTTGACCATACTATATTTGATCTGGTCCACGGTCCACCTTATTATGTTTGTTTGGTCCTTTGTCCGCTCATAAATCAAACGGAATGGACAGCGAACCAAACGTGTGTAACAAAAGTTTAAAATTGTATGAGTAATAAATATTTATGTTAACGCCATGGTATTACCTTAGTATGTATTATTTTGAAATTTGTTATTATTATAACAAACAAACCACATATCCCTAATATAACCAAAACCATCATAAAAATAAAAATAAAAATAAAAAAGCAACATGCAATATAAAAAAACCAAAACTATTTATGATGAGAAGGCAAATAATAAACAACTTAACGAAAGCTTAACAAGAAATTGGAAGAGATTAAGAAGTATACCGATGACTAATGAATATATGAATGTTTCATGCCTCCTCTTAGTTGCTTTTGTTTTCGTGCTAATATACGTCATTTAGATGCCATTATTTCTAGAATATCAATATTTTCGCTATTTTGTGTTTAAATGCAGACTGGATGCATTCGAGGAACAAAAGGATGATATAGAGCACCGCGGAGTCGGCGAGATGGAAGACTAGAAGGTAGGGATGAGAATCGAGAAATAATGAATGAGAAAGGAAAAAGAAAACAAGAAAGTTGCTTTTGAAGGGTTGCTCGATCAAGTTGATGCTCAACTCGATCGAGTCGAGTGACGCCACGCTCGATCAAGTGGATTTACCCCTACTCGATCGAGCGGACCTATATTTGGCATTAGATGAGTTTCCTAATTCCAATTTCGCTAATTATTATGTTTAGTATAAATACAACACAAGTCTTTCATAATTACGTTATGCTTTATACTACTTAGAACTCCTAGAATACTTAGTTTTATCATTAGCTACTGCAGTGGGATTTATTTTTCAAGATCGTTCCCTTAATTCACTTGTAATTGTTAATTACTACTTTACTTCTCTATTTCAAGTTTTAATCTATAGTTATTCAATTTCTTATTCATTCATCTATCTTATTATTGAAAATTAGGATTATCACCGACCGGGTTAAGATTGATATAGGCTGCGATAATTAAACAGAATGAGTTTAATGATAGCGACCACATGTTAGACTTAGATCTAAAGGATGGAATTAATTTGACCGATTATGTGTCCTTAGACAATTTAATTGACCTCTTAATTGACTAAATTATTATCTCCCGATAACATTCATAGTGAACCTGGTCCCTAGAACTATTTAATCTTATTGAGTTCATATTTTATCATTGCATTTAGTTATAACAAATAGTGGATGAGGGAATTCGATCCACGCAAAACGGTTTTTATTTCATAACACACATTTTTTAGCTTTAAGCTTTTGAAAGAGTCGCCACTAATGTTAAATGGAATTTAGAAACCAAATTAGAGATTATAAAATCGTGTGAGTTTACGTGTTATGAAGTTAATTTAATTTCATTAAAAGAACACCCAACCCTGCCCGTTACAAAACGGTCTCTACTAAACAAATGAATGGCTATTTGGAACGAGTCATGTGAGATGAAACCATACAAGGTAACCCTAACATGTGACATTAGGTCTATGTCAGTTTAATGCAACTTAAAATCAGAGTTGTTTTAATCATGTGAGTTCATTAAACTTAAACTAAATAAAAAACAAATAAGGGATAAAGGTAGAGAGCAATCTTACTCATAGAATAAGACAGAAGAACAAATGTTAGTGGTTAGTATACAGAATATAAAACACAAAAAAAGAATTAAAATAAAATAAGACTCGAAGTACTTACAAA
This sequence comes from Heliosperma pusillum, assembly GCA_022085475.1. NCBI lineage: Eukaryota > Viridiplantae > Streptophyta > Magnoliopsida > Caryophyllales > Caryophyllaceae > Heliosperma > Heliosperma pusillum. Next base: position 23,962 of record JAIUZE010019176.1, read on the forward strand.
GAACATCCTGTCTCGGCCGAGGCAGGCCCATCTCGGTCGAGACATGCTCTTTCTCGGTCGAGACCACCTCTGTCTCGGTCGAGACCACCTCTGTCTCGGTCGAGACCACCTCTGTCTCGGTCGAGACAGACCACAAATGGACCTCTGTATGAAAAAGAACCAAGGCAAACAACAAAAGAGCTCTGTCTCGACCGAGACAGACCCATCTCGGTTGAGACAGTCCTGTCTCGGTCGAGATGGAGCTTGACACACAAGTAAAACAAATAAACTGCAATGAAACATTAACCAAGACTCTCATACGAGAGTAGGTTCGTGACAAGATATGTGAGACAAAAACTAAAGACGATGAACAAGTAAATACTTGAAAAGACTAAACAATTCAGGATTAAAACAAACAATAAAGATTATATAATGCAAAAACAACTTAGATTGGAGTACTATGATAATATAAACAATAAATTCACATACAAAAACGATCTCATGAATTAACTATAAAAAATAAACTAACTAATAACAAACAACTAACATCAAACAATAAAACACGAAAAAAAAAAAAAAAAAAACGATAATAAAAGACGGAAATCAAAAGGGAAGGAGAGGTATTATTGCACCCTCAACATACATATTTCGTTGACCGTTTGCGTCGTAATTGATAGTAACGTATGAGCCGAGGGGCCGTCGTCGACGAAATTGAAGTTGAACTCGTTTTTTGAAACTAAAACTGCGCAGCGTTTTTTAAACGGTCGTGAAATCTTCGTTACTCGATGAATCGTCGTTCCGAAAGATATTTTGGAAAGAAGATGAACCGTAGTAATTGAACTGGTATGTTATGTGTCTATAAGTGGTTGGCGTTGGGAGAAAAACGTGTTTGAAGTGGCGACTGGAAACTCAAATTAGAGCAGGCTGCACTCTATTTTGTGCGGCTGTTTCGAGGGTCTTTTAGGATTCTTTTTAGGTTATTTATGTGTGTTTCTTGTGCTTAAGATGTAGTAAGGTGCTAAGAGGTGTTAATGGAGTTAGTGACGGGTTTATATAGGGAGAGTTGAAGGGTTTGACTAGGGTTTTTAGTTGAAGGTAGCAATTTTCGAGTTGGACTCTTTTGCTGCGTTTTTCAGTTAGGTTTAGGGTTAAAGGAGAGCTTTACTTAGGGTTTAAGATATCTAATACGGGTAGGTAGGCGTGTAGTCGGGTTAGGCTTAATGGATAGGTTGTTTGGATCAGTTTCGAGCTCGATTCGTGGGGTGTTTTGTGCGTGTAGAACATGGGCAGCAAAGGGCTTGTTTGGGCTCGGTTTGGGGCACGAAAATAAGGGGTGAGGAGTGTTGGTAGTGGGGTTTGATAATTAGACTAGGAGGGGGAAAGGTTGGGTCGAAGTTGCATCAAACATCGGGCCCAAATTGGCTGCAAAACGAGTTTAAAAGACTGTCGCAAACCAGCGTTTATAAACATCGTTTTTAAATAAAAATGAGACAGTGAAATGGAATAATTCGAATTTGAATTTTCAAGTCGGGTATAAATTTTTTTTATTTTATTTTCAATAAAATAAATAAAAACTCGATTATTAAAACGAATAAAAACGAATTTTATTTGAGAAGGAAATTGACTTTAAATTGATTTAAAATACAACGACGACGCCCATTCTACATCGTAAAACGAACAACAAAAAATGACAATGTCAAACACGAAATATATATCTTTCTATCATCATCGAGTGTTTGGCGGAATTTCTATAAATTCCTGTATTGAAGGATACGAGTATCTAAAGAGCCCCCACTTTGACTGAGGCTAGGACAAGGCAAAAGTCAAAGTATACCCCAAGTCTACTGACCTGAGGATTCCGTGGTTCGTTTAGGGTCCATTAGATCTGCGTATATAAGCTCGCCAGCCATAAGACAAGAAGACATACCTGAAACACGGTTTTGGATATCATTCATCGCTTTCGAAATATTTGGTCATCGACCCACAACAAGGTTGTATTCATCATACATTGATCATCGACCCACAACATCGTTGTTTTCATTGTGTTGATCATCGGCCCACAACATCGTTGTTTTCATAATATTAGGGGTTGAGCCTTATCCTTAGGTGCCTACGTATCCGTTTGTGTTGGAATCAAACCCGTATCGTAGTTCGAGCTCGCTGGCTTGTAGCTTTCTGCTCCTTCGACCCAAATATTAATATCTTGTTATTCATTTGAATAAAGACAAGAATTGCAATCTGTTAGAGGAATAATTATCAATAAGGTGTTCCGCTCAGGGAACGATTCATCGAATCAGTGCTCGTTGGAGCTAACATTTCTTGGGAGCATTCTGTAGTGGATGTCATCATGTCCGTTTCGTAATGCTCGTTTGAGCAACATTTTCCGGGGAAGCATTCTGATGTGGATGTCACCCTTTCTGTTTCATGATGGTTCTCTGGAGCAGACGGCAACAGAACCCCCAGTTGGAGCATATTTTGAAAATATGATCATACTTCATATAGCACGTAATTCACGTAGCAACACTTTGAGATTTGGAAATTCCAATAGGTCATCGACCGAGCTTGGGTTTGAGAATTCGAAGGGGTCATCGACCGAACTTTGATTTGAAATAGGTCTTCGACCTTGCTTTGGTTTGGAATAGGTCAACGACCGAGCGTTGGTTTGAAAATGGATCATCGATCCGTATTGTTGAAAATGGATCATCGATCCGCATATGGATTTGAAATGGGTCATCGACCGAACGTTGATTGGAAATGGGTCATTGACCGAGCTTTGGTTTGAAAATGGATCATCGACCGAGCTTTGGTTTGAAAATGGATCATCGATCCGCATTTTGGAAAACAAGGATGGGTCATCGACCATGCTTCGATTTGAGAATGGATTATCGATCCGCATTTTGGAAAACAAGGATGGGTAATCGACCAAGCTTTGATTTGAAAGTGGATCATCGATCCGCATTTCGATATGAAAATGGGTCATCGGCCTTCATTTTGAATATCGTTGAAATCATGGTTAGGTCATCGACCGAGATTCGATTTTGAAAAAGGATCATCGATCCTCATTTTGAAAAATTCGCATGTTTGAAATTCTTTGAGAATGTGATGGGTAGACACGACTTGCAGTTTCAAATGTGACTCGGACTCTTTCGACCCATAATCAATGTGGGCGTATCCCGCTACGTTCAAAAAAGAAAATCCGTAAGTGTGTACGGGATTTTGATTCAAAACTTGACTCGTTGGGGGTTGAACTCTTCAGCTATCACTTATGAATAACTAAAGATTACTTCCATCATTTGATAACCAGGTCCCGTCAACTACACCATTGTTCATCTTTCACCTTCGCCTTCTTTCTTATCAGCGGGTTTTATCATTTTTTTTGCCTCCGCCTCCTTCCTTTTCAGCAGGCTTATTCATTTTTTGCCACCTCCTCCTTTCTTTTCAGCAGGCTTTGATTTTTTGTGCGGCCGCCTCCTTTCTTTTCAGTGGGCTTTCATTCTTTCGACTCTCAACACAATTCTCGTCTATTTAGCAAATGGACCCAACATTCTGTATGGGTGACCGCGCGTCTTCGCTCACATTATTAGACAGAACTCGTTACAATACTTGATAGCTACTCATCGTGAATCTGCATCTGCATCTTCATATTCGCCTAAACCGAGTACTAAGACTGACTCGACAAAGGTGGCTTATTTTGGACTTTGGTTAAGACCCGTAAAAAAGTTTGTTTGTAGCTTTCGCACAAGGAATCCGCAGACATCGACAAGATAAAGGGGTGGAAGTAATTTTCAATTTCGGATGGTTGAATCCTATTTCTGAAGGGTTGTTTACGTATTCGCGTGGGGCGAAATTAAACATGGCGTAGTTCGACAATGGTGCATAAACGTAGTCATTTTGATTTGTGTTTACACGCTCGAAGGCTACACCTAAGACATCATACTGTATATATCTCGTTCTAACCTGTAAGGTACCGTCCAATCTCGTGTCCAGGGTTGGTGTACGAGGCTGTGATTTTCTGGGATGTGGAGCTTGGCAACAAAAGGTTTGAATAGTGGACCGTCATTATGAAGTTTTGTTTTGTGGTGTTAAGGCCAATGAGTTATGGCTTACATCGTGGTTGGAAAAGGTGTCTCGGGTTTGACAAAACCCGAGTGGAAATGGGTTGGTAAGACAATGTGGGTTCAAATTTCCATGTCTCGGGTTTGACCGTCATTAGTTTGCCATTCACGTTAATAAAATAATTAAAAGCTTCCCTTCTTCCTTTGCCATTAGTTTTTCATGGCATCAGAGCAAGAACTTATTTGATCCTGGTTCTTTTTTTTTTCTTCTTTCATCACGAAGATAATTAAGATGACAAAGGAAGACGGAATTGCAATTAAAACCGATAAAAAAATATGAGTCTATACCCCCTTCTTCACCATTATATCTTCATCCAAGTGATAGCCCCAATCTTTCCTTATCCCAAATTATTTTCAACGGGGATAATTATTCTTTGTGGGCAGACGCTGTTAGAAACGGTCTCGATGCTAAAAAAAAAATTGAGTTTCATCGAGGGTACGGTCAAGAAACCAATGATTTTGGAAGGCGAGGAAGAGACCCTTGAGGCCGTTGCTTGGCGGCAGTGTAATGCCATGGTCAAAGCATGGTTACAGAATGTCATTGATTACAAGCTTCATCCGAGTATAGCCTTTTCCGGAACTGTAGTGGAGATCTGGAAGGAGCTCCGTGACCGGTATGGAATCGGGAATGCCCCGAGAGTCCACCAGCTTAAGAGCGACCTCACCGAATGCAAGCAAAAACAGAATCAATCCGTGGTAGAGTACTATACTCAATTGAAAGCAATTTGGGACGAACTAGCCAATTACAGTAGTGTCCCTCACTGTACTTGCGGTGCGTCGGCTGCCATAATCAAAGAGAAAGAAGAAGAGAAGGTCCATCAAATTTTTATGGGTCTAGATAGTGGCATTTATGGTCACGTTCGATCCAATTTACTGATAGAAGATGAGGTTGCCTCTTTGAGTCGTGTCTATGCCCTTGTCCTCCGTGAAGAACGCCACTGCGCTATTACAAAAGAGAAAGATGTCTTAGCTGAAGCAGCCATGGCCGTGCAGGTCACAAGAAGTAGCAATGGCCATGGTGCATCTGCCAAAGACTGTGAGAATACAAGGGTCATCCGGTGCACTCATTGTACCAAATTGTGGCACACGGAAGACAAGTGTTGGGAAAAGCATGGAACCCACGGCAGAGGCAGAGGCCGAGGAAGGTATGGAGGCCGCAGCAGAGGAGGTAGAGGACGTGGCGGCTACAATCAGCAGGCTCATGCCGCCACCGTAACCGACGGAGATTCGCAAAAATAGCATCTCACCATTGATGAGGTGATACAGTTGCGTAGCTTTTTGAGTGCTAAGGCAGAGAACAATCAACAGAACTCAGGTATGAAAAATGATCAATACGGTTGTTGGTTACTCGATAGCGGATGTTCGCATCACATGACAGGTAGACGGGAATTGCTAGACGACATTTGGCAAGGCAAGGTGTCGACGGTCAGTTTACCTGATGGGTCACAGATTGTGACACAGGAACATGGCCGAGTGACATTAAATGACAATTTTATGCTTAAAGATGTGCTATATGTTCCCTCCTTAACATGTGATTTAATCTCAATACAACAATTAATTATCGAAAATAATTGTGTTGTGACCTTTTGTAATGATCATTGTGTAATACAGGACCAATCTACGAGGATGAAGATTGGAAGGGGTGAGCACAGTGATGGTGTATATTATTTCATAAATGAACAACGGCACCTGGTGTCTAAGGCAAGTACGAGCATTGATTCTCGCTTATGGCACACTAGACTCGGACACCCGTCTAGCAGCATTTTACCTCTTTTTTCTGATTTAGTTGGTTTTACTTTATCTTGCGATTCGAATAATATTTGTGACCCATGTTGTCGGGCCAAACAAACTCGGTCGTCTTTTAAGCCCAATTATAAGAGAAGTAAGGATATTTTTGCTTTAATTCATTGCGACATTTGGGGTCCATATCACACTAAACATTTGTCCAGAGCGCATTATTTTCTTACTATTGTTGATGACCGAAGTAGACATGTTTGGGTTCGATTAATGCGAGATAAAGGAGAAGTGAGCCAACTCATGATTAATTTTTGTAAAATGGCTAAGACGCAATTTGGCAAAGACGTAAAGGTAGTACAAAGTGATAATGGGACGGAATTTCTATCCAACACCATGATAAATTTTTACAATGAACACGGTATGATTTTTCAAACTAGCCAAGTTGACACCCCACAACAAAATGGTCGAGTGGAGCGAAGACACAGATACATTCTTGAAAGAGCGAGAGCCCTTCGTTTTTAAAGTAACTTGCCTATTATTTTTTGGGGGGAATGCGTCCTAACCGCTGCATATTTAATTAATAGGACACCAACTGGGATTTGTACACTTACGTGTTACCCAAGGTGAGACTTGAACAAGCTTAGGGAATAGTATATATGAGACAGTTGTCGGTTTTCATTAGTCGACCTTTCTAGGTCGTTTTATTCGGCCTTCCTAGGCCTAACCCAAATCCTTCGACCAATCGTCCTGTCTGGACGGTCCAAATTCTTATTTGGGCCTAAGGATGGATAACGATTGACGTCAACCATACCACGGCGTGTACTCATGTTAGCACTAAGGGCTTTCATTACTAGGGTGAATGGACTAGGAACCGACCTTACTCATGTTTGGCGTGTACCTCTCCACAGACTCTCTTAAATGCACTCATCATACCGTTATAATGCCTGTATAAATGTGTATAACCCTTACATGATCACCATTTTGTAAATAAACCATGACGAACTTTTCAAAATCAAAATCCTTTTTAAAACTATAAAGCATTTTCTAATGTGGCCCTAAGTAGCAAGAAATGAGTCAAAACTCTGTGAGAAATATCGGTATATTTCGTCATTAATTTACAGATTATAACGAAACTGTAGTATATGAAATACGAGTCATAAAAGAATTGCATAATATAAAATTATAGGAATTTAGAATTAACCTTTGGTCCTAGCAAATTTGGCCTATGAACAATATCGAAATCGATATTCTCCTAATTGTTGCACCCAAGATGCTCCGAGATATGCCTTGCTTGTGCTAGAATTTTAGAGAAAAGTTACTGCTAATTTTCTTTTGGTGTGATGATGAATGATCGAGAGAATTAGAGAGAAAAATCTGAATTTTTCTTATGTTCTACTATGTTTCGGCCGGATCCCTAGTGTAGTAGAAGGAGGAGTCTTTCCTCCTTTTACTCCTATTGTTATTAGGGTTTTGACCTAGTTACCATAAGAGAATAATTAGGAGATATTTTCTCTTATTTTATCTCTTAATAGCCGAAAAATAAGAGAAGAAAAGACTATTTTCTCCTTCTTTTTTCTGTTATATTAGCATGTAATATAATATATACGTCAACTATAAATATCCGTATATTTATAATTTGCTAATTAAATATAACATATTATGTTTAATTACGAATTAACATTTTAATTCGTTTAAGCTTATATTATATACATTGATTAAATATAACGGTTTATATCAATTACGATTTACATTTAATTCGTTTTAGCTAATATTATTCAATCGTTATTAAATAATCGTATCATCATTACATTGACTAACCTTTTAGTCATATACATCGACTAACCTTCTAGTCATATAATAAGGCATCAATATGATTATAATATTCATATAATCACATCACTCAGACAGATCCTTTAGGTGTGACTTTTAGGGACCAGTTGATCACCGCCAATAAAATGACAATAACGTCAAACTCCTAGCAAGCCAACCGTTATCGATAAACGTTAATCAACTGATAAGAATACTAAGTATACCCTGTGAACCTGTAAGAGATTTATTCATGTTATTACACTAACTGTGGAGGACACTAGCTCCAACAAACTCTGCCCAAGTGTCTAGTCAAAATCATTTCTCCACTTCAAGTCAAACCTCCTACAACCACACCACGGCTGCCTAGGACAAACATTTCAAAATTTTATCTTTTTTTTAAAAAAAATCACTTAACATAGTGGCACACTCCCATTTCACAAAATCGAGTCTTTTCGAGTAAGTGTGCTAGAATGGTCGATCGTGTTCTGATTCCTCGTCGGTCTGTTGCCTCAGCTTCCAAGATGCCAAGAGCTAGTCAAGTAAATATTCGTGCATCAAACCAAAATTGTAATGATCAAATCCTAGCTGCACTCATCCATCTCCAAGCCAGTCAAGACCAAACTTATGTTCGCCTCAATGCCATTAAAGATCGAATTGTTGCCATAGAAACTAGGCTTCCTCCTCCGTACATTCCTCACTGTGTGCATGGTAACTTTCCACTTTTTCTGACACAACCAGAAGTCAATCCAAGCTGGTTCCCACCGAAGCTGAAAAGCACCTTAATTACTTGGAGGAGCAACTAATGTACCTGAAGGGGAATGGCATTTATGAAGAGAATAATCGCAAGTATGAAGTGGTGGACGCGCAATTACCAACCAACTTCAACATATCATGTTATCACACTAACTGTGGAGGACACTAGCTCCAACAAACTCTGCCCAAGTGTCTAGTCTAAATCATTTCTCCACTTCAAGTCAACACTCCTACAACCACACCATGGTTGCCTAGGACAAACATTTCAAAATTTTATCTTTTTTTAAAAAAAATCACTTAACATAGTGGCACACTCTCACTTCACAAAATCGAGTCTTTTCGAGTAAGTGTGCTAGAATGGTCGATCGTGTTCTGATTCGTCGTCGGTCTGTTGCCTCAGCTTCCAAGATGCCAAGAGCTAGTCAAGTAAATATTCGTGCATCAAATCAAAATCGTAATGATCAAATCCTAGCTGCACTCATCCATCTTCAAGCTAGTCAAGACCAAACTTATGTTCGCCTCAATTGTGACAACCCTCGCGAATGCGGAAATATAAAACAAACAAGCATGTGAATTATATTGCGGAAATAGGTAGTTTTAAAAACTTTTATACATGCAAGTTAAATAAAACGAGGAGTGTCAAAATATTACAAACTACATGCGGAAATACAACAAAGAGACGGGGTCTCTTAAAATGTTAGCAAAGAACAAGTGTTTAGCAAAACTAGCTAAATTCGTCTAGAGGTGAACTTCCAGGGACAACGCCCGCTAGCTCACACCCGAACCCCTAAATATCATATCCAAAAAGTCATCCATGCAAGCAACCTGTTCATTCATGAAAAACATGAACGCCACAGTCAGTGGGGAGTAACTCCGGGTTCTCCCAGCCATATCACATTAAACGTACATAGAAGGAAATACAAAAGTAGAATCATGCATATATAGATATCCATGTGAGTTACGATAAGAATAGATAGGCAATCCAATATATAATGATAAGATCATATGGAAATCAAATCCGAAACCATCATGTTATTCAAAGACTCGGGGAAGACACTCTTAGGCAACCGAATACGCTCACTAGGGCTTGCATCTCACCGTTAGCGGTATAAGATTGATAAGATTGAGACTCGACAGACACACCAAGTCAAGTCATGCGATGATCACATTAAATCCAACATATTATCATCCATTCACGAACCAAGACATTGACGGTGCCCAATCATGCAATGACCATGAATAATATCATGAAATCACGCATTCAAAGACGACGACACAAGACGACATCTCTCAAGGTAATGAAAACGCACTAGCATAGTGTAACATGACAAGAATGATTAAAAGGCATCCCCGGGATCACATTTCCCTGAACTCATACGCGATGCTTACATTTCGCCTATGTAGACTAATTTTCTCCTGGTAGCACGACGATAATAATACGGTCCTAGTCTAAACCTGGCCAGGATCTCGGAATCACGTTTTCCGATTCGACATGCGATAACGTTTCGCATCCAAGACTCGGTCTTACAATATATATGCCGAGTATCCCAAATTCGGTAGATCAATTCACGAAAGAGGCGGAAAAGAGCTCAAGCCTCATAACAAGCGGTACGCTACATGCGAATAACACCACCTCGCAAGTACACAACATTTGACGGCCGGGTCGATCAACGCATAGCGTTCAACTCCCAACAACGTCGTCGTATGCCCACTAACACATGCAATTAAGAAGTAGGATACCTCTCTGTTCCGACATTCCAGCCTTACGAACGGGAAGGTAGCCAAGGAATGAGAGTACAAAGCACAAGACAAAACAGTGCTCAAACCGTAACATTTGTAAAAACCGACTCAAAGTGGGACATATCGAAAACCGTCACGAAACATGTGATACAAGCGAATGAGATATCATATATTCAAAACATTAATATTATAAGTCACTACTTAAAATTATACGATAAACGGATCATGCGAACTATTATAAATTACGAGTTTTATAAGTTAAAGGAAAACAACACAGCCGTGTTCCAGGCCGGGCAGGGGACCGGTGGCCGGTGGGCCGCCTCAGAACACAGGCAAAAATCCAAAATCATAGAAAAACAGAGAAATGTGTTCCAGGCCGGCATAGTGACCGGCGGCCGGTGCACTGGCCAGGAACACCTCTTCATGCAAATTCCAAATTTCTAAAGGTGTTACTGATGTGTTCCCAGCCGGTTGGCAGACCGGCGGCCGGTCGACCGGCAGGGAACACCCCTTCACCCGTGAGCTTCCTTTAATAATCATCTAAACATGAAACTAGTTTAATAGGACGGTTAGGTACCATATTCGAAACTTCTTCAAAACACACCTACTAACCCTTACGTTAGCTAATAAGAAAAACTACCTCTCAAGAGATTAGGGATAAAAGAACATGATACAAGGAACATTGGAAGCGTCACTAAGACTACGATAAGATGAAAAAGGCGAAGGCGAAAAAGGAAAAACAGGTTGGGTTGAGGAAGAGACAAGCAGATAGTAGAGTTATGAAAGGTATTGAGTCAGAAAGAAAGTACGAGCTTGAATTTAGAAAGATCAATTTGACAAAAAATTAAATGAACTGGAAATGAAAAGGAATGATGGCACGAGTAAGGGTTTAAGATTTAATCCACAAAGTTTCTCCTTTCAGACTTAGGGTGATAGTAAAGAACTCATCCCACAAACAAAGGTCTCTTACAAGGGACCTCGTTAACAACGTACAATGTTCTAATCAAGTAAGGTACACTAGATTAACCAATCGATTACAAACCCAATTCACCCGCCCTTCATATAACACGGATTCCCATTACGGAATTGCAACTCAAGATAGTAACATTCTTCAACTCCCTAATTTGGAAACATTCCAAGGTTTCAAAAACCGAAGAACCAATAAGGAATTCTCCATACTAATCTCTTTTCAACTCCTACGGCCCACAAGGTAGAACACCAAACAAAACGTCATTATCAACATCATATAGCCCACGAGTTCATTATTAACAAAGTACAACCTCAAGTCAAAACATCATCATTAACGTCCCAAGGCATTTTCATCATAGCTCACATCATCGAATCTCGCTCATATCTATAATCCTCAAGTAATATGGTTCAACTTACAACGAAACCTTACTAGTTCAAACGAGTCTCCGATACCACAAGATAAGATCATATCTTTAAATCCAAGAACTATAGCCAAATGCTTTTCCACCACGCCTATACTCACAAACACACCATAGGAAACCACAAGACGTCACTTAACCTCAAAAGTATTTCGCACCTCAAGATATCATTCAAAACTTCTTATCTACACCAATTAGACCTATCATAAGCATGGTCTTCAAAACAATGCTAAACTTCTAAGTCCAAAAGACTAAATTACTAATGAGTTAAGAAGTCATAGCTAACTCATTCAACCTTACACCATCGAATATCATGAACTATTTACACATAAGTCATGACAAGCATCAAGCATTAAAATCATCAAACTTATCTTACTACCTTTCGTTATAGATACAACCAATCATTAATATAGGGTGAATTAAGATCTACACCATTTTCCTCAAATTACAAATTCATTATAACAAATACTAATATTCCACAAAATTCAAGTCCTTCCGACCAAGTATAATATACTACAAACAAATGGGTATGACATCCACAAAAATTTTATAAGAGGAAGGTAAGGATACCAATGGTAAGATGGAGGAACTATCAAGAGTAATTTCCAAGAGGCAAACAAGATGGAAGAGAAAGAAGCACCTAGATAGAAGGGAGGGAGCATAATACAATAAGGACGAGAGAATTTCATAGAGGAGGAAGATATACACTTCAATTAGGCTTGTAAATCTTCAAATCTTTGGTAGAGGATATTCCTTCTATGTAACACAATGATCCACCTAAAGACGGTAGATATAAACAAACATAACATCACTCAACACAATCAACAAACAAGTTAGAACCTAACAAACATCAAGTACACCAAGACTACCACCTTAGGTCCTTAAGTCTACCCATCTCTCATTCATTATTTCAAGGTCAAGTAGTTTAAGTTTAGGGTTCACGTGTGTGCGTCGGGAGCGATAAAGCTCTGATACCAACTGTGACAACCCTCGCGAATGCGGAAATATAAAACAAACAAGCATGTGAATTATATTCCGGAAATAGGTAGTTTTAAAAACTTTTATACATGCAAGTTAAATAAAACGAGGAGTGTCAAAATATTACAAACTACATGCGGAAATACAACAAAGAGACGGGGTCTCTTAAAATGTTAGCAAAGAACAAGTGTTTAGCAAAACTAGCTAAATTCGTCTAGAGGTGAACTTCCTGGGACAACGCCCGCTAGCTCACACCTGAACCCCAAAATATCATATCCAAAAGTCATCCATGCAAGCAACCTGTTCATTCATGAAAAACATGAACGCCACAGTCAGTGGGGAGTAACTCCGGGTTCTCCCAGCCATATCACATTAAACGTACATAGAAGGAAATACAAAAGTAGAATCATGCATATATAGATATCCATGTGAGTTACGATAAGAATAGATAGGCAATCCAATATATAATGATAAGATCATATGGAAATCAAACCGAAAACCATCATGTTTTTCAAGACTGGGGACAG
>JAIUZE010019183.1:0-10703 GCA_022085475.1 Heliosperma pusillum
CACACATCAGTATGTATGAGTCCTAATAGGTCAGCAGCGCGCATTCCAACACCTTTGAAGGAAATTCGAGTCATTTTGCTTATGAGACATGATTCACACGTGCCAAAAGATTCATAGTCAAATGGGGAGATAGTCCCATTATCAATGAGCTTTTTCACGCGTTTTTCATTTATGTGTCCCATACGGCAATGCCATAGATAGGTTTGATCTTTGTCACCAACCTTTGCTTTCTTATTACTCACATGCATTATATCTGTGGTTTGATCTAAAACATATATTCCATTCATGGAAACAGCTTTACCATAAATCATATCGTTTAAAGAGAAAATACAGCTATTATCCTTTATTAAAAACGAAAAACGTCCTTATCAAGTACGGAAACAGAAATAATGTTTTTCGACAAACTGGGTACATAGTAACAATTATTCAGCAATAACTCAAAACCACTAGGGAGTTGGATTACATATGTCCCCACTGAAACGGCAGCAACTCTAGCTCCATTCCCCACCCGCAGGTCCACATCACCCTTTGCGAGAGTTGTGATGCTTCTTAGGCCCTGCAAATGATTACACAGATGAGAACCACAACCAGTATCTAGTACCCAAGTTCCGAAACTTGCATGGTTAATCTCAATCATATGAATAAAAGATGACGTACCAACAGGAGTGACGCGGCCTGATTTTACGTCTTCAGCATACACGGGACAGTTCCGCCTCCAATGCCCAGTCTTGTGGCAATGGTGGCACTCCGTGTTTTCTTTGCTCTTTGTCTTGCCTTGTGAGCTACCGCTAGTCTCACCAGGCCCACTCTTGACCTTTCCTGGCTTTTTGAACTTTGGCTTCCCTACAGTTAGGTCAGCTTGAGCCTTGCCCTTACCCCTACCCTTGTTGTTAATCATGAGAACGTCCTGTTTCACGCTCCCACTCAATTTCAGATCACTCTCGGTCTGTACGAGAAGTGAGTGGAGCTGATGAAGACTTTTCTTCATATCATTCATATAGTAATTTGCCCTGAAAAGGGCAAAACCATCATGAAGTGAATGGAGCACACGATCAATAATGATCTTCTCATCGATTTTACAACCAAGAGCCTCCAGCTTCTCGACATTCTCGATCATAGCAAGAATGTGTGGGCTAACCGCTTGGCCCTTCTGGAGTTTCGCTTCAAAGAAGCGACAGGTGTACTCATAGCTAACGATCCTCGGAGCTTTCGAGAACTCGTTAGAGAGAGTGGTGAAAATCTTGTTTGCACCCTGGGCTATGAATCGCCTCTGCAAATTGGATTCCATTGAAAAGATGAGTACGTTCTTTAACGCACCCGCCTCCATTACGAAATCACTATAAGCAAGTGATGCATTGGCTCCTGCATTGGGGCCTGGGTTAGTCGGTAGTGGCTCAGTCAAGTACTTGAGCTTACCGTCAGCAATGGCAGCATTCCGTAATGCCGCCTCCCAGTCCGCAAAGTTTGACCCATCATTCTTCAGTCGCGTGGACTGATTCATGTTGTCCATAAAGATCTTTAGCCAGGACTCGCGAGCGAGTGTAGCACTTGGCATTGGGTCGTCTGTACGTCCAGCCATTTGTTATTTTAGCAGTTATATCTTTATATAACGGATTCAAGAAACTGTGAAAAGAAGAAAATTATGATAAGTTTCATCATTTTAAAATTAAGTCTTAATGCAAAAACTGTTTAATGCGATGACTCATGCATTTATACAATGACCTCCCTCAAGAATTATATAAATGATCCCAAGACTCAATTTCTGTAAATTGATAAGCCAACCTCTTGGCTAATTCTACCTTTAGAATTCTCGGTCGATAAATTTCTGTAAATTCTATCTTTTAGTCCATTATAATCCCGAGATATTACTCGGACTACAATGTTGAGGTAAAATAGGTCAACACTCACTACTTACCCAACGTAGAAGGGTCATATTATGACTTCCGACGAAGAAGGGGTCATAGTAGTTTTTCCTATAAAGACTAATCTCAATTTTCATTTTAGAGGAAGATCCCATCATCTTAAATTTAATTCATTTTAAGTGAACAAATTTCTAGCATTTCGTGAATGATTTAGACTAAGGTGATGGCCCTATGAACGAGTGACATCTGTATGTCTATGATGAAAATTCAAACTATATGAATCATTTTTCATGCAATTTAGGTGGTTTGGTTTAGGCGGAATATGATGCAATTATTTAACATGTGAATGAAAAGCAAAAGAATGAAAAATACGTAAACTATTACAACGGTCCTAGTGTGGCCTATCTACCAAAATGAACAGTAAATACAAGTTTGGAATCCATCCTAATGGACCCGAGAAGCTTGACTTTGTCTCATCTTGGTCCATGTAGCGGGAGTGAGCATCCGATCTCCATCTTTAGTCTTCTCTAAATTACATTTTCAAAATTACAAAATTAACCTATTTACATTCTAATTCCAAAAACATAATTAAAAGAAATAAAAGGAGATACGAGATCTCATAAATACATCCAAACCATGTTTCCATCATTACGAAAACATGATTAACTAAGGCCACACTAGGTATTACATTTTTCAACCAATTGCAAAAAAAATACGTAAATAAAAACATTCATTCATTCATTCATTCGACAAACATTCATCAACTATATAAATTAATACTACAATACATAATTCATTAATTATGTTGATTAATTATCCAAACCACCATTAAGACCGATCAAAATTATGTGATAATTCCTTAATTGTCCACAACAATTTTAATCATCCATAATCCATTTTTATTTTAAACCTTTTTAAAATAATCGGGTATCATTATTGTGAACCTGTTAACAATAACAAACAAACATTATCTTTATAATGCCAAAAAAAAAAACAATTTTTTTTTTTTCGCTACTGATCACTGTTCACGTGAACAGTACCAGTCCCTGAATTTTTTTTTTTTTCAATATTTCACAGTTTAGCAAAAAAAAAACCGAAACAACAACATTAAAAAAAATAAAAAAAACTGCAGCACTGCAATAAAAACAAATTTTTTTTTTTTTTTTTTTTTAAATGAACAGTAGTCGCACGAACAAAATTTGGTGTTGTCAATATTGCTAGATCGGTACAAAATTCAATGTCTAATCGTTATTAGATATTGATTCAAACTAGATTATTCAATTTAACCTTTTAAAATGAACATCTAAATCATGATTAAATCGTTGATCCATAAATTCATTTAATCACAATCGCTTTGAACATCATTAAAATTGAATCATTATACATAAAATTATCAATTTAAAATAATGAGGCCGAAAACAATAGCAACAACAAAAATCAAAACAATTCCATCTTATTTTAATCTAATCCTTATCAAATTAAAACAAGTACAAATTTATTATATTGAATTTTAACCTTTTAAAATAACAATATCAATAAATCAGCAATGGAAAAAACAAAACCCTAAAAAAAATCACACGGCCCCATAAAAAAAAAAACAGCCGTATCAAAATTTTTTTTTCTCGGTATAATTATTATTTTTTTTTTCTCAAATTTATATTTCATATAATGAAAAACATATAATATAATTTTGTAGCCAAAAGCTCTGATACCACTAGTGGGAAATAACTGTTTACATCCCCTTAAAATTTAGGATTATAACAAAATTATATAATATGAAATGCGAGTCATAAATATGAAAGCGATATAAAATATTGAGAAACGAATTGAACCTTTGGTCCTAGCAAAATCGGCCTAAGAACAGATATCAAAATAGATATCCTCCTAATTGTCTCACCCAAGATTGATCGAGATATGCCCTTCTCCTTTGCTAGAAAGATGATTAAAAGTTACTGTTAACTTTTTAGGTTTTTGTGTTTAGTGTGTGATGGAGGCACAAGTGAGAGAGTAGAATTAGGTTAGAAAAATCTCCTCTAACTCTCAATCTCACGGCTCCCTTTTTTTTTATATGAGGAGATTTAGTCTCCTCAAATAACTACCCATTTACCGGAAAAACCCAGTGTATCTGGACACTTTGTTTCGGTCATTTTAGCTTCTAATATAATGTAATATATTATAATCGTCATTTGTCAAAGACCGACATTATAATACATCATTAATTATAAATATCCGTATATTTATAATTTGCCAATTAATTATAACGGTTTATGTTTAATTAGCTTACATTATATACAACAATTAAATATAACATTTTATATTCAATTTACGAATTACAGTTAATTCGTCTAAGCTAACTTTATTTAATCATTATTAAATAATCGTCTCATCATCACATTGACTAACCTTTTAATTCAATACACTGACTAACCTTTAGTCCATATATAGGGCAATCAATATGATCATTTTCTCAAATAATCACATCTCTCAAATACATCCTATAGGTGTGACTTAGGGACCAGTTGATCACCGCCATCTGTATGACCAATACGTCAAACTTATCTAGCAACCACACCGTTATTGATAAACGTTAATCAACTGATTTTTATACAACTGTACCCTGTAACCTACAGAGATTTATTTATGTTATTCCACTAACTGTGGAGGACATTGGCTCCAACACATTCCCTATTGATTTTTCTATAAACCAACAATTTCTACTCACTTAATACACTCACTTCCCTTAGCTCTTCCAATCCACCTTCAATTAGTTTTTCGTTTGCTATTCCTTACCAATCGATCAATCAATGATGAGTGCCCTGTTGAATATTCAGGTATTAACTTTGATTTTCTTATATATGTGCTTCTGTTCTTGATTGAGATCCCTTATTGTTTTTTTGTAACTTGTTTTATATCAATATCAATATCAATATTTCCCCTTTTAAGGTTTTGAGTTTGCTTTCATGGGAGGATTCCTTTCCGGTTTCTGGTTGTCTCTCCATTTCGGGGTGCTTATTCACAGGTGAGGTGAGATGAGATGCCCTGCTGTTTCTTGTAACTTGTTTTTTCAATCGATCGGCTCAATCATCAATGCCGTTTCCCGTCTCTTCGCTGACCCACCTGCCACCCAAGGCGGTCGTCGGCCTACCACTCACTACCCTAGATTTCAAGGTTAGTATTATTCTTTTTATTTGTAAAGCTATTCTTTGCTTTTAATTTGTGTTTTATATGCTGTTTTGTGACAATTAGTATAGTTTAGAATGCATTTTGTTGATTAATTATGTATTTATTGTAAATTTCAGATTCTAATTTTAATTTAAATATAGTTTTTATGAATTAGGGTTTTGAAAATTGGGTTTTTTTTGGGTTATACTTCATGTCATTATTGTTGAATAATGCTAATTACGTTCACAAAGAGGTAAATTTAAATTGTGTCTATCCTTATTTTTCTTATTCTGGGACCGAGTCTCTGGTGGCGCATTTATTAGTTGCTCGATATTACCCTTGATAAGAGAGTTGTTGAATGAAATTGTGTTAGAGGTCAAATTGTTAACTTTCATTAATTTATCGACCATATAAGTAATTATGTGGACGACGAATAGAACCCACGTTTAAAAGTCCTCGCGCCATTTAAGGTTAAACCGACCCTTCTGTTTACGAGCTCAAGCTCACCTAGCGACTTCAAGAGTCCAACTAAACTCATCTATTCCTGTCAAAGCATTAAAAAAATGACTCTTGTGTTTACAACCTACAGGGTTAGGGTTGGTGATGGCGCAGGTGATAAGAGGAGCAGCCGCGGTGACAACACAGTGGCAGCGCCTTGTAGTAGTATGTCTGAAGAAGAGCACTTACGAGGGCGCAGTGCAACGACGGTACGCACAAAGGGCAGGCAAAAGGGGTTCTGAAACTGCCAAAACAAGTACAAGTCCAAAAAAAGGAGAAAAGGGAGGAAGAGGAGGAAGAGGAGGAAGAGAGAAGGAGGAGCAGAATTCAATTGAAAAAAGAGCTCATGAAGCTGTTCGATGGGGAATGGACCTTGCTTCTTTTTCCATTCCTCAAATCAAGCGCGTTCTCCTCTTTGCTTCTTTTTTGCTGAATCTTGTTTCGACTTCATTCTTATTCCTTGTACTTTTTTTGCTGCGGTGGTGCATGGTGGGTGCCATCCGACGGGCTGTTTTTTCCTAGGGTTGACTTCGCGTTTTTCAGGGTTAACTGAATAAATGACTCTCATGTAGTTGCGAATCAGCTACTTGGTGACATCGATTTCAGGTATTATTTGGAATTTGAGCAATTGATTGCATTTTTTTCTCTACTGTGTAGATGTTAGGTCTGGCTTTCATGGGAGGATTCCTTTCCGGTTTCTGGTTGTCTCTCCATTTCGGGTTGCTTATTCACAGGTGAGGTGAGATGAGATGCCCTCCTGTTTCTTGGAACTTGTTTTATCAATCGATCGACTCAATCATCAATGCCATGTTGAAACTTACGGTGTTTGATTTATTTGTATACGCCTGATCATTTCCTTTTGATTTACTTTACTTTTTGAGTTAATCTATTCACATTGTTTCACCGTTTCTTCTTTTAGTTGATACTTTTTGGGTTTCTTGTTTATAGTAGACGCATGATGTGTAAAAAAATGGCGATGAAGATGATTGTCACGGATGAGCCGTGGCTAATTGATTGTCTGTTGATTATTGAACAAACAGATGAAAAATTGCTGGAAATCGTGTGTCATGTACTAGCAGGAGGTCTAGTGGCGAAGGCAAGTTTCTACATTTTTTTCGTACTCAATTTCATTTCTGTTTATAGGTTTTTTAACTTTTATTGATTATTGATTGCATTTTTTAAAAAGTGTGTGATGTGCACTTGCTAGATTTGGCTTTTCATGGGTGATTTCTTTCCGCTTTTTCATTCTCTCCGCTGCAAGCTGCTTATTCACGAAATCACGGGTGAGATGCCATGTTGTTTCTTGCAAATGAGATTGATTTATTTGTATATGTGTTTCAATCCCTGTTGAATCATAGGGTTTTTAGTTTGATTTATTTATATATGTGTTCCTTGATTTACGGATATGCTTATGTTTGGCTTACATGCATTATTTTAGAGTTACTTTATAAACATTGTTTCACTATTTCTTTTATATCTGATGGTTTCTTGGTTTTTTTTTATCGTTTATGTATGATGAGGGTTGGAGTTGTGCAGAAAAATGGTGATGCAGATGACCATACTTATATCAATAGGAGACGACAAAACTTGTGGCTGTGAGCAGTGTTTGAAGGAGGTGAGCAGAACCGCTTTTTTTTTCCTGTACCATGCTTTACTTTCCTATCCACGTTGTAGTTCCGTCTCCACTCTGTGTGTCGCTTAATGGTAGGATGCGAGCCTTCAATTGTGGTGGGGCTCAGTCGTGGTTTCTTAGAACAATCTGTTCTTATTATCGTTTCATTTATTTTACCTTTAACTTTATTCTTTTGGGTTTGCGAATTCTGCTATTACGTTTTTATTTCTAAAGTTTTGTGTGTTTTGGGGTGAGGTATTATATAAGTTATTCATGTGTTTGATGTTTAATGCCTCTCTCACCTAATTTAGCTGTCGTTTGTAGAATTGTGTATGATTAATTGTTGTCTGTAGGCAATACTGTCTATGATTAATTGTTACCGCGTTGAAATGATTAGATTTGATGTTTGATGTTTTTCCTCCCCTAGTTTAGTTGTGCATTTTGTGTGTGATGCCGCCAATAATTTCTAGAATTATGTAGGCAATTTTGGAGGGTGCGCACACGAGGACCGTCAGGTCACATGACCTGGTCCCCTTCTGGTAAAATGCTGGCTACTGCCAGTTTTGATGCCGCTACTGCTGTCTGGGAAAACATTGGTGGTGATTACGAGTGCGTCTCTACTTTGGAGGTATACATAACACGAAACATATAGTATCCTCTTTTCATTCTTTCCAAACTTTCAATTCTGCTTTCTACTTGAAATGTACTGAACTGTCTTCGGAACTACTAAAGTTTCTTAGTTTACTTCGGTTTCTCTTTTGTCACGTTCATGCGCATCTCATATGACTGTTGCAATGACCTCTTCTATTATATGGAGCAATTTTGGGTTAATTTGTGGTACTGAGTCGTATCTTTGGTGAAAGGAGTAATGTAGGAGGATTTGCGAGACATGCTTTAGAATGATTGAGCAATTTTTTACCTCAGTCATAAGAAACATAAAAACATTCTTCTTCTGAATCAATGCGAGAGTATTGATATATATGGGCCAACTTTCTATACATTGCATGATTTCTATCATTCTCTTTTTAACTAAAGATATCTGGATTGAATGCTTACAGGGTCACGAAAATGAAGTCAAAAGTGTATCTTGGAATGCAGCTGGTTCCTTAATCGCTACCTGTGGCCGTGACAAATCTGTTTGGATATGGGAAATTGAACCTGGAAATGAGTTTGCGTGTGTTTCAGTGTTGCAAGGACACACTCAAGATGTCAAAATGATTCAGTGGCATCCGTCAGTGGATGTCTTGTTTTCCTGCAGTTATGATAACAGTATCAAGGTGCGTTACCCCCTCAAATTTCTGTGGGTTGTGTACGTGTGTGGATCGTTCCTTTGGTATCACTTACTGATACACCTTCTTAAGCAAGGACATGATCTGATTCCTATTGTTTGCCTTCATCTTTGCAGATATGGCCAGAAGATGGTGATGATGATTAGCACTGCGTCCAAACATTAAATGAGGCTAGCAAGTAAGCTGAACCTCTGTAACTGCTGGGATGTTTGATTACATTTATTTAACAAGGGTGGTCAAAGTGATCAGTGAACTATGATGCAATTATGTTTGATTTGTTCTACGGTTTGTCACTAAAATAGCTTCACAATTTTACTTGACTTTCAGGTAAATGGATTAGCAGAAAAGCTTAGCACAGATTTAGATAAGGGAATCCCACATAATAATGATGATGATCTGTTTGAAATGAATTTTTTTTTGGGTCCAAACTCCTATCCCGTGAAGAAAGGGTAAAGCTTTTGGGTTAGTTTTGCTGTTGGGAGAATAATTTCTTCAACTTTTTTGATAGAACATCTGAATGTATAAGAGATTAATCCTTGGTCTATTTTTTGCAATAGAGGTTTATTTGGGAGGCAGGCCAAGATTGGACTCTATTGATATTAATAGTTGCTGCTGTGGCCTTGTTGGGTCTCGGCATCAAGCCAAGATTGGACTCTATTGATATTAATGGTACCAAGTTAACTTCTGTTGTTTATAGATGGGATGCCCTGCTCATTCTTATGATCGTTTTTTTTTGTCTCTGTTATTTTATTTGTTTTCTTTCCCGTTGTCAAGTTTTCATAGAAGGGGTTCAAAAGAAAATGAGATGTCTTGTTAAGATTTACGCGAATTTGTTTTGAGGAAATGATATGTCTTGTTGTTAGGGGATGTGTAGTGAGGAGGAGGATGCAATGTGCCTATTGACGGATCTGATTTGTTGTGGAACAAGGTCTGTACATAAAAAACTGTAACGGGCTAAGTTCCCCTTAATGCCCCTCCTTCTCACACAACACTTGCTCACCACACTTGATCACCTATCTCTCAAAATGTTGCTACGTGTTCTATCATCCTCCACTCATCCTAACTCTTATCCCCTCCAAACCAACGTTCAACTTCTCCAATGACGCCTCCGCTGGCCTACTCATCATCCTTTTTTAATGGTGCGTTTCTTTTTTTCCCTTCTCCTTCCTGTCAACTCGCTATTTTTTCTTACCACTGCCTGTTTATGTGGTTGTTCAATTTTATTTAGGTGTTTCTGTTTGACTGCTCCCTATTTTGTGTGATTCTGGGGTTTTAAGTTCTTAGGACCCGTTTAGAAGTAGTGCAACTGACTTTATAGGGTTTACTTTAGTTGTTAGGAGTTTGCTTCAACTAAATGTTCTTCTTTGTAATTTGACAGTTGGTTTGTGATTTTGGCATGATGCTAATGCAATTTGGTTTTGCTTCAATTGATTGTAATCTCACGGTGATGGTTGTGTAATTTGATAGTGGTGGTCTTTATAGATTGTATTTTGTGTGGTCTATTAATCTTCATGTATCATATTCTTTACTTATTATCATCCAAATCTAGTCTAAGTCGCCTATATTCAACAAATCAAATCGAATTCCAAATTTCAGTTTACGGTCTTATTTAGAGCTAGGCATCTGCCATATGCCCAAAGCTCCACCTGATGATTCCGCATAAATTGTTCAGGCGGTGTGATGGGTTTACGCCGCCGTCGCTACTTTTGATTCTTTGGACCATAGTTGCTAGTCCTAATGATGCTCACAAAGAGCGCCATTCCGAACTATTTCTCTTGCTTTGTGTCGGGTCCTAACAAGTGTCGCCGTAAGCTTTGTAAACTTTATCCGTTGATGGATGCCCAGGTTATTCCCAGGAATTTTTGGTTAATTTCACACTCAATTTCATCGACTGCAAATGCTTCTCGTACACGAATATATCAGTTAGTTATGTAGAATTTTGTGTGCTGGCTTGTTGGCTACAATACCCTAAAACTCAGATAGATTAAAACTATTTCTAACATTATTTGGCGATATGTTGGGCGAATGGTATTAGTAACACTAGTTCAGTTTTTCATTAGCAACGAAAAGATTAATCGTCTCTTCATTAGCGGCGAATAAAGTACTTCATTAGAAGCAACACTTGTGGCTCCTTGCCGACTCCTTGGGTGAGTGAAAAACCAGGTACCTTTTTTCCCCTTTTACATTTCATGTTGAATTTTCCTATTCTCAAATGTGATGATCAGTTGGTCAATAGTTTCCTCCGATTTAATTTATTGTGAGTGAAATGCAGAAGTGCCA